>JASANG010003557.1:0-32505 GCA_030248215.1 Enoplolaimus lenunculus
AGCTATCTGTTCGAAAAGGGGTCCTGATGGGTTGCGAACGGACAATATTGGGCACTAGTCATTTAAACATACCAGTATTACATGTGCTATACGATGTCGCGCTAGTGGTTGTAAACGTAAAACGGTGTACACGTGTGAGAAATGTACAGTTTTGATTTGCCCCATCCGCATGAAAAAGTTCCATGAATAATGAATTATCATCGTGGTTTGGCGCAGTATATTGTTGCAAATAATTCAAAATATATGATGACTTGAAGTTACATCCCCACAAATGTATTACTTTAGGTTAGTATCTCGTATGGTAGTAGCTTATTAGCAGACGAATCTTCAAATGTTTTAAATCTTAGACTCAGCTTTTGTCGTAGCTGCCTATAAAGCCCACTGTCAACTTTAGTGGACAGTATCTAATTCTCCGTATGTTTACGTGGAAGTTGTGGTTTTGCTGTTAAAACTCATTATATTGATGATTTTGCACTCTTTATAATAAAAAATAATTCTATGACATCGCAAAATCATCGGGCCAGAAAGGGTTAAAAAGTTAAACGCAAACTCGAGTGTTTCAGGTAGTCTCTGGGATAACATGTATTTTCACGTGTTATCGAACCATTTGTCTAAAAATCACCAGAACTTTTCTGGTTCTCCCACACGGTTTACGTAGTAGGCTGTTTTTAACTCGTTTTCAAATCCTCATTTAAATCAAAACATTCAGGTATACAGCATTTTAAATAGAAACGTAGCTTACTTTTTATGTATTGAAAGGATATAGTTCTGAAACTTCAACATGTATTTAATGTTAATATAAAACTTTTAAACATTTTATTTTCATATGAATATTCTTTTCAATTGCGCCTTATGTAACACTGCGTGTGAAAATCACAATGTATAAAGATGAAAATTTTACTGCCGCATGCAACAGTTTGCAAAATTTTCAAATTTTGAACAAAAAGAAAATTTTTAGTTTTAAAAACGTTAAATATTTATTTAGCTTACTAAAACATGTTCCAGCAATACTTGCTTGCATGCTGAGGAAAGTTTTAACAAATATTTTATTGTCCATGAACACAAAAGGTAATAGTATTTGTGTCTTTCATAAAACGTGACAATTGCGACCAGAAAAATACCTGTACAATCTTCATGTTTTTCCCCTTTGGCAGTTTTTTAATGACCGTTTACAACGAACCTTTAATTTTGTTTTTCGCCTCACGTTTTAGGTCGCTGCCGCATAAATATTGCAATATTCAAAACAACAGAAATAATTATTCAGGTTTAAACATAAGGAAATTAAACGGTAAACTTACTAAGCCCGATTCTAAAGCAAAACCTGTAAACCATAAAGTATAACGAAATCACTTGTTGCGAAACTTGTTCAAAAATTGCTAAAAATATATATACATTACACGCATATATATTCTATCAAAAATTATTGTCCATCATGGCGGTAGGTGCCATGTAAAGATCAGGGACGGAACGTTTTTAGACTAATTTTTGCTTGGCGTAGGCTTAAGCTTGCTTAGGATTAGGTCTATGTCTTATTGCTACTGTTACGCTTAGGTTTACGCTTAGGCTTAGGAATATGCTCATAAGTAACACTGTTCGGTCCCTGTTACTTACACTGGCCGCGCTAGGGATGGAGGAGAGACTAGGCCCTTCAGTAAATTTATTCAAGTCGTACTCTCAGTAGTTAGGTACATTTAAATTCTCTACGATAACTAGCAAATTTCTACAACATTTTGTTTATTAAAACTCTTCAGACTCCAATTCGTTTCACAAAAATTACAGCCCTGGCTTAATATTTTGTGATCACATTAGATATGTGCTTAGTTAAACGTTTTGTTTTGCTCATCGCGTTCAGCAAGCACGTTGCCTGCTTCTCTCAACGTAAGTTTATTCTTTGAAGTAAGTTTAAAATATATATAAGCTGGAACAAGCTAAGTTCTTACCCTGTGCTATATAAAGATTTTTAATGGAAATTTTGAAAAACATAACTATCAACAGAGTCTATGTGAAAATGTGACAATTAGCTTTGAACTCAAGATTATTCGGTCGAACACTGAAAGTTTCCTATACCAACAATAAATATTATAACTTTTTATGAGTGAATCAACAAAATTCACCAACGTATATAAATTTCGCCGCTTATCCGATAAAGGTAAAAGTGAATTTGACGATGCAACCATATTAATGGTTAAAAACCAAAGCCAGAGGTAAACAAATTTTGCCAGATCAGAAGGTCAACAAATTTTTCCAGAGCCGGAGATAAAACAAAATTAGAGATAATAAAAATAATGCTGAATTTTATAGAGTTTAGAGCGTCTGTGAAGTGTGGTGAAAAATTAGTTTTTAATTAAACTTTTTCTTTGAAAAATTTCAGCGAGTTAAAAGCATTCAAAGTTGCCTAAAGTTTAAAACAAACAAACAAACAAACAAACAAATACACAAACAAACAAACAAACCGTATAACACAACTTTACGAACCGAGGCCGGATCTGGTGCTGAAGGTCGATTTTCTGCTGGAGTCGAAGGCAGACCCTCCACGTATACCCTTATGAATTTGTGTAAACAATTTTTAGCTAAATGCCGTCTGGAACATCGTAATACAAAATATTGCGCGTGTTTGTACGACCAAAGAGCGTTGCACGGTAGCACGTTTTATTCAACAGATTACGTTTATAGCTGGCCGGAGTGTACTTTATCGTGCCGAAATACGCAACATCCTTACAAATGTCACTCGGCGGTATATTATGACGCTCTGAAACGATGCTTTTTGTACTCATATTCACCGACAGAAAGGTGCTTAATAACTCATGTTATTATTTATTACTGACAGCGCGCCGGATATATACAGTGGATACAACAAGGGCAGTATATTCGTCTGAAATTTCAGTAGAAGTGGTCAAAGTGTAGGTTTTATAGAGCAACTTCTTCATCAAAAATAAAAGGTTATATATAGAACTTAGAACTAAAAGGTAAATGTTATCCTGTTCAGAATTCGATGTTTTTTCCAAAGTGAAATCCTTCACAGTTATCTTTCAAATTATATAGTTATTTGCCGGCTCCAAGCTCTGCCTGGCTTCGGGTTAGGCATACAAATATGCAAATTTCGAACATTTGACTAAAGTTAATTCGAAGAATTTATCAAAACATTTCTATTTAAGCGTCTTGGTTGGAATGATTATCACATGAAGGTGTTACTTGTTAAAAACACTAGGTAGTAAAAGAGCTTCGTCAGTGACTAGTGTATTAATAGCTGGGGCAGAGGGAAAAACTTCTCGCAATAAAGCCCTATTCACACGTACAAGTTTTTTGCAGCAAAACTTTGGACGTGCAACTTGCATGTGCAAGTTTGGTCACAAAGTAGCTTGGAAGTTCTTGCAGTTGCAAATTATTAACTGGAATTCATGCTATTGAATTTAAAATTTGCACGTGTGAATGCAGTTGTAAGTGGCTCAAATTTCTTACACCTGAAGTTTAATTAGTCAATCGTAATGTTCGTTGGAAAATATTTACAGCTGCAAATTTTTCGTTCAAGTTGCAGCTGCAAGTTCTCGATGCAAAAGCTTGCACATGTGAATGGGGCCTTAGTATTTCAAGGTTAACCTTTATGAAACTAATTTGAAACCTTAAAATTTTTTGACTCATTTAAACCTTTTAAAAGTCGTATATTTCTGTGCATATAATGCTGATGCATAGAGGCAAATTAAATCACATGCAGATGCTGCACATCGGTTAGATACGATGCATATGTAGTGCCTCCACATGGAGTAGCAGTAAAAACATAGAAGAACAAAGATGCATGTGTATAATGTTGATGTTCTGACAAGCATAAAAACAGGAAAAAACTCAGTAGTTGAGGCGGCGGGGTTGAGTGGTAGCGCGCTGGACTGAGAATCTGTCAGCTCTGCGTCATGGAATCGAAACCTCGTAGAAACGCCCATCATTTTCATCTGCAAAAACTCAGAACTAAAAACCGTCGTACCCTAGCTTACCCAACTTATGACAAATTTAATGTAAACGTTTAGTTCAAGAATCGTACAGACATTCCTAAAATTGCTCAATTTTATTTTAACTGATGCAGCTTGTTTCTTCATTTCAGACCGGAAATGGTATTTCACACCACACATGAAGGAAATGTTTATATTTTGGAAACCGATACAGAATTTTGTCGTCAGCCAACCGAAAATGGTTTTGTTTCCTCGCATAATTCACAAGGCAGTTATAAATCACACGGCGATTACGATTCCCATAATGGCTACAATTCCCACTCTCAATACAAATCCCTAGGCGGCTACAGTTCGAACGGTGGCTCTAATTCCAAAAGTCAATTCAATTCCCACGGTACATACAATTTCCAGGTTGGTTCTAATTCTCACGGTATTTACAATTCCCACGGTGGCTCTGATTCCCACAGTAAATATAACTCTCCCGGTAATTTCAATAGTAATTACAAATCTCAAGATAATTACAATTCCAAAGATGGCCACACTTCCCACGATAATTATAATTCCCACAGCAGTTCTAAGTCGAATAGTAAATACAAAACTAAAAATGGTTACAATACCCACGGTGGCTACAATTCCCACAACAAATACAATTCGCCAGGAAGTTCTAATTCCAACAGCCTATACAAGCCTCATGACGGTTACAATTCCCGCGGTAACTACAATTCCCACGATAACTATAACTCCCACGGTAGTTCTAATTCTCACGGCGGTTCTAATTCCCACGGTGGCTACAATTCTCACGGTCTTCATAGCATTAGCAACAACAACAACAACAACAACAACAACAACAACAACAACAACAACAATGGCGATAGTACCGAAGATTATTACATCGATTATGTAACACAGCTAATTACAAGCCAATATCCTGGTGGTGCACCACCAATTAACCAATACGGACAAGGAATTATTATTTCGGTAGGCAAACCGAAAACTTTAACTGATAAAATGGTACTCAAAAAAATCATTTTGGGCTCCGTTTCGTGGAACCAAAAAGAAGTCTGCGTGAGACAAATTGGGGACATTTTAATGTTTTTTGTAAAAGTAAGAGAACCTCAATGTGGACGGAGTAAAAAATTACTTGAGATAGTTTGGCAGCTACCTCTATTTACGTGTGTATTATACAATGATCGTCGCTGCCTAGTCATAATGGTGATATCATCGTGGTTGACAGTTAAATTTCTTCTAAAATCCAAGCTTCAAGATTAGTTTATTACGTACTAAAATAACAAAGTATACGCTTATCCTTTTGCGTAGGATTAGGCTTAGGAATATGCTTATACTACTGTTGCGGCCCTGTTGTATACATTGGCCCAATCTTTTATTAGCCTTTTCTTTATCACAATTTTCACTTTTCAAAGTCTGCTAAAAGCAAATATGTGAACCTATTGACTTTGGATGCAAAAATTAAAATTAGTTTAAGTAATAATGTATATATGTGGACATATTGCATAGGCGTTGAATGGATCAAAATGGGCATTTGTACACTTTCTCCGCAATCATAGTCTAATGCCTCGGTTTAAGATTAGAAATTGGGACGGGCTTATCTTATAATGCCTAAGCATTAACCTTTGTCTTAGCTTTTTACATAAGCCTAAACCTTTGGCTAAGTGTAGGCCTTAAGCTTAGAAACGAGAATGCGTACAAGAGCCCAAAAGTGATAAATTATTTTAAGTGGCTGTACTGTAGTGACCCGAACAAGAAGGGGGTAATAAGGGGGTGAATTTTGAGTCCCAATCAATAGGAATCCGTATCCCTGATAAGAGTCTATAAGCGGGTAGAATCCCTAAACCCTAATTAGAGTCCATAAATGTCAATTATTCTTAACTGTAGTGCATAAATGACTCCAGCACCACATATATTTGAGTTCGTAACTTTAAAACCTAGTTAGTCTTGAAAGTATATTATTAAGTATTACCTTGCACTGCTCATGGTTTCAATATACGAAAAATATACGTTTAATTCAACGGATGTTGCAAAACAAAATATATAGCAGTAACGAAGGGTGGCAGAAGGTGGCAGTGGCGGATCCAGGATCTCAAAATGGTGGGGGGCAAACTATCACAGGTAATAAACTTATTTTTGACCCATACTGTAGTGGCCCAAATAAAAGAGGGGGTCCCCATTTTGAGTTCCAATTAATAGGAGTCCGTATTCTTAATAAGAGTCCGTAAGCGGGTAGAGTCCTTGAACCCTTGTTAGAGTCCATAAATGTCTATGATCCCTAATTGTAGCGCATAAATTACTCCAGGAACAAATAAAGGTGAGTTCGAAACTTTAAAGCGTGCTTACACTATTGTGCATAAAACAGACAAACAGCGTAGAACAGCAATTGACACTATATAACTTTTGTCGAGATGCTGTTGGAGGGGGTCGCGGCCGGGGTTCCCCCCATGGATCCGCCATTGGAAGGTGGATTAAACACAGACAACAGTCCGTAACAAACCAACACAGGGACACGCTCTGCAAATGCCAAATAAATATAAGTCCCACCCTCTTATTCGAGTCACTACAGTGTGGGTTTTACAATTATTCTCAAAAATTCATGTTTTCTTTTAACAGTTATATAATATAAATATGCTGTCCTACTTAATGCTAATAGGCACAATTCAATATTCAGAAACTTAAACTGTCTGAATGTTAACAATGGTTGAACGCCGATCGCTAACTTGTGATATAACAATTGAGGTAAGTGCCCTCAAAAATCTGTACTCATGTTTATGTTTACACTGAGAGCAGAATACACTGAATTAGCTCTTGCATAAACGCTCAATAACACTAAATTCTTATATTCCCTGAAATGCTAAGACAATGTTGAAATTGAAAATGGTTACTCTGAGAGCGAAATATAATATAGGACTTTGTTATTTTCGGCAGTAATCAATAGCTACTTGAAAGCTTTGTAGTCCGAAAAAAACTCAAGGGTGTCAGATACAACTGTTGCAAAATTATTACAAGTACTGAGAAATTGGACGATTGTGAAGATAGAGTTGAGATTAAAAATAAGCTAGAATATGCTGACATCTGTAATCGTTAAGAGACGACGTTATGCAACATGAAGAGTTGTCACCAGCTCGGCATAGATAGTTTTTGGACTTGTAATACTTGCGCGCTAATTGATCACATATATAATTTCATTTCTAAGCCAATTTGTTTTAGCTGGCATTGTCATAAAGCCAAATAAATTTGACGCTTATCAAAAAGGACCAAAGCCTTCTTGATCCTCTCACTCTATCACTGGCGGATCCCAGATTTACTACTGGTTGAGATTAGTATGTTCCAAAGCCTTTTACAGTTTAAATCCACATGTCCGATGCGGATCCGGAAATTCCTGACGGGGAGGCGAACTGGCAAAAGATATGGAACACAATTTTTACTGTACTGTGCGCCAATTTTCTGAGTGGGAAAATTTTAAGGAAAACGACGTCACCATTATATTTTAACGGGGGTTGCGTCCGCCTGCCCGTTCCCGTTTTCCCTTTGCATCCGCTAATGCACGTGTTCAGTTAAACTTTTCTATCTTCAAAAACTGATCAGATACCCTGAATGGTTCGGTCAATAACCTAATTTCCCCAAATTCCAATTTCCCGACATTTTGGAATATACTCGAGGATTTTTCAAAGGAACTGTTATACACAACGGCCGTATAGCTCAAACTATATTTTTAGAGAAAAATTTTAACTAAACATATTTTGTAACAAATTATTTTTAGAAAATGTTATTATACATTAACTACAGGTTGGGCTTGGAAGTTCAAGGAAGCTATTGCAAAGAGAGTTTTTGTTAAAATTAGAGTGTTTACCGGGTATATGTTTGTTGCTAAACGAGTTGTCTTAGTGTTTTTGACAGTTTCTAGTTTTAGTTTGCAGTTTTAGCTCACATCAGTTTCGAGTTTGAGGATTCAAAAAAATTTATCATAGGGGATACCCGAAGCAAACCGTTTAGAGCGAAGCGAATGAAACGTCACACGCTATGTTGGTACTAAATGTTAATACAAAGTTTTGGTTTCGAGCTTTGCTGGGATGCCATGGCCGTGGTTGCCCCGGTTTAGTTTCGGCGTTGGTGAAATTTTTCGGTAAATAACACCTTTGGGATATTGGTTCGATCGTTTTGAACTACAAACAGGGTTTTGTGTTTCATACATGGCAACTTGATATGCCAAGGGGTTCGGCCCGTATTCAAAAGAAGGCCGCCGACGCTCAGCCTGAAATGGAACAATTTTGTGTCCCTAGAAGTATTTTAACGTGACATGTAAAGTCATCAAATACCCTTGTATGGCCCACCTAATCATTTTAGCCCGAAGTGAGCTGGCTACGCGCCTGCAAAGGGCACTGTAGTTTTTTGGTTAGTCTTTTGATTACGATTGATCGTTGTGGATTTAAAACTTCTTGTTAACTTCGGTATTTTAGTTAATATTACGTTTGGGTTCAGTTGTTTGAATTAAGTATTATGACAAATTGCTTGAAAAAATATATGACTGTGGTACCCAGGTGCCAGGATTTTGACTGGGTATAACTTGATGTACACGGTTTTCCTGACAATGACGTAGAAATTGAGTCGTGAAAATTTTCGCAGGATATTTTAAAATTGTAGTTTTTTTTCTGGTTAGTTTTGAAATTTGCTCATTCTATACTGCGGCTTCAATTTCACCGCCAGTTTTGCACGGTAAAACTAGTAAAAAGTGATTTGTGACCGCCTTTATTCTTGTAGGTTTTGAAAGTTATTGTAAAAAAAACAATTTTTTCAAGCTTTGCAAGTTCAAAATGCTATAGTTTTACGTCAAACTATTGTCGATACGCTAAAATAAAGCACATGTTATTTTAGGGTCATTCCGTTTTCTGCTGGAATTCTAATACAGTAGGTTCAAATTTTAGACGTAATTTTATGTTTAGGCTTAGATTTAGAGTTTGTTCTAGCTTTTGTTTAGGAATATTGTTTTTGTGGCACTAAAAGTAACATTGGACTAACAGCATCTTTCATAATGCTTTTCTGCTTGTGGCGAAACTCAAATTAATATTTGGCGCAGATAAACCCTATTTGGCCATATCGAAACGTTGTTTCTCATTAATACAAAAACTTTTTTTGCAGCTCAAATGCGCTATTTTGAATTTTTGGTTTAACTCTTTAACCTGACCCTTTGTAATTTTTGGCCAAGGATTTGAGACATTTTCAGTTGGTAACGCACGAAATTTCCTTTCGAAAGTTTTATTGGACGTGACCCTTATTCCTAAATCCTGGCTCGTCGTCTATGCCTTAACATGAGCATGTGAAAGGTAGACATCCATACCAGGCATTGATATAAAGATATGGTTCCAGCCACAAGTAGAGAAAATAATCTTGGACGCCGCCAATATATATATTGGGTATGAGAACGCGAGCGACGAAGGTTCAGTAGAAAAAATTTACAATAAACCGCAAGTGGGTAAAGCTGCGGTCACTTGCAAACATCTGCCGACGCACATGAAAATCAACCAATGATGTGTGCATATCAGGTTCCCAGTTGTCGTTTGACTCTTTATTGTTCTTGCCTTGTCCCTCAGAGCTACAAATTGAGCCTACGCTGCTCACAAAACCGCAGGCATATTCGATTGAACATATTTTTATTGACTTGTTTGTGTCCACCTAAAATTTACCGGTGCATCCTCAGCTCAAATGATCTACGGTCAACGCTACTGTCATCAGTCCTGAGCTTGTGATATACTTTTTGGTGCTTTTACACAGTTGAGAATATGAACATAGTATTTGTTTTACTATTCAACAAACCGTTTTTATATATTCTGATTAGCTTTCAAAATGCCGATATTTTCATGTGTATCACAGCGTAATAGTATGGTTTATCACAAATATGGATATTTCCTATGTTCTACGCCAGGCCTGTAGCCAGCTCACCTTGCTAGGGAGGCTAAAAAAAGTTTCAGGAGGGTCATATAAAGGTGTTCGGTGACTTGCACGCAATGTTGAAAACTTTATAAGGAGGGGGTCAAAATTCTTCCATATGACTGAGCTCCCATTGGTCACAGGCCCATTTTTCGCGTGTAGCCTTATGTTTCTTGTCGAAAAAGCGAAAATTATCCCATTTTCCATATCTACTACTGTTTTCCATAGGTTTTTTCGCTACAATATAAAACCATTTCTCATGTACCTTACTATATATACTGAAGGTTTTGTATATACGATTCATGCATATAATGAGTGTTTGAGAAAGCATTTTAGTTTTTCTCGTTGGCCTGTTTCTTTTTGAAATTTGTTTGCTGTCAGTCGGCGACTGTGGCGTGCATAGCTAAAGTTTGCCCTGGAAAAAAAGCAACAGTTACAGGCAGGGTCGCAGCCACGCATTGCGCGGTCAAAGCCAAGATTTTGAAAAAGGGTTACGTTCTATAAAAAATTTCAAAGGGAGAATGCCTTGTGCAACTAAAACTAACACTGTCCCTGAAAACCCTGGACAAAAGTGAACATGAGAACTGAGTTTCACGAGTAACTCCATGGGTTAAACAGCGTAGCAGCTGAAGCCATATGTATTGTTGTTTAGTTGAACAATAAGCTAAATTTATTTGAAGCTGCGTTGAAAAAAGATTTGAACAGTTTGTCTCAATTTGTTTCAATTGAAGGTGCAAGTTAAGTATGGCAGTTGAATACTGACAATTCTACTAATTACGAGATTTGAACTGCGGCAGTGAGTAACAGATTGTACCTAATTCTATTCTACAACTAGGCCAACCCTAGTTCCTATAGACTTGCGTAAACTGTACTTCAGGCATAAATACCTGGCTGCATATGAAACTGCTAGCGCCAATGGCGCCGGAAAAAATTATTGGGGGGTCAAACACAAAAGAAGGTATCGATGTAGATATACCGAACATAAAAAACGTGGCGCTCGAAAAGTACTATCAGCGGACTGGTAGATTCAAGGCAGGCTCTGGGCACCATAGTTTCTCGGCATATCGGTGTGTCAACTAATCGAGCTCAAGTCGGTTTAAAGATACCAAAGGTCCGTCCAAAATAAGGTTCATAGAAATTGCAACTCTTGATTAAAACATAACACGAAAGAGACAAAACGAATTAAATAAATACGTTATACACAACTTTCGCCACACTTTTGTATTAACGTGAACTAAAAAAGCTTTTCCTATTCGTCTCCAAATAAGGTGGCTGTTCGGTGTACCTTCAATTTCAATCCTACACCTGCCCCGCAGCGCAATTTAAATTAATTAGCCCTAGTTTAAACCGAATTTTTGGAGTAATTTTTATAAGACTTAAATGCAGATCGAAACAAGGCAAATATTGATGCATACTATTCGATCAAAATACGACGAATAAACCGTAAACCGGTTGTTATTACCGTCGATTTAATTCCGAATTCCCTAGGACGCCTGAGCAAACTGCTGAATAGTGCCAATGAAGTACAACTGCCCTTGTTGCGGTTCCTGGTACGACTACTATTTTGTTGTGGGCCCCGCTATAACACTATACCATTTATACGCTTAGTTGGAAACCATTATACATTGTGCGTAGTATATACTTGAGTAGGCCCGTAGCCTGCTAACCGTGCTATTGAAGGGGCGAAAATTTTTTCAGAGTGGAATACAAGGCTTTCGACGACTTACAAGCAAGGTTGAAAATTTTCTAGGACGCCAATATTCGTCCAGGAGCGCAAAGACCTTTTTGGCACCCTCAGGCTACAGGCCGCGACTTGTGCCATTCGCTATACATTTTATTGTTCATTTTATTCATTGTAACATAGTGCCTTAGGTTATTAATAGGTACCTGAATTTTACTATATCAAACCAGTCAAGTATGATGAGTATTGCATATTTTATGCATATCCGGATGTCAGCTGATTAGTTACTGAACATTCGTTTGGATATCCGGTAACTATTGCCCAAGTTTCACCCAGGGAAATCCGGCACATGAACAGTGGTGTACCAAACAATTTCGGTGCGACGCGGTAGCGCTGTAAAAAACAACTAAAATATTGCGTTTTGCTACAAAATTGGCAAATCGTTAGCGATAGCTCACAGAGCCAGCTGCTATTTTACTGAACACAAATTAATTCCGACAAGGGGAGCGGCCGCGCTGCCTGTGTTGGTACACCCCCCAACCCGACTATACATGTATGAAAAGTCACTCTATTGCTTTATATCATTACGTTCATACTGGCTTTAGATTGGAATAGTCGTTTAATGTTGTCTCAATTGGGGTTCGACAAATGTGTACGGTTTTCTGCGTCCAGAGGTCCAGGCAGCATTCCTCGACAACCAATGATATTGGTATAGTAATAGGGTAACCAGGGCTAATAATATTGGCGTATCACGTACGAAAAAAGTTAAATCGAAAACCGATATAGTCTCTGAAAGCAGAGTCCGTAGCCAGCTCAACATTCTTGCAAGGCTAAAATATTTAAGGAGCGGCATACAAGGGTGTTCAATGACTTACAAGCAAGGTTGAAAATTTTGTAAGTGATCCAAAATTTTTCAAAAGGGGTTCAGCACCCTTGGTCTCCCTGGGCTATGGAGCCATCTGATGGTCGTAGATTGTAGTGGATTAAGACGTATCTGGTCAATTTTGAGTTTTTAAATTAAAGAATTAAAAAGAATAACAGGGTCGAATACGGGCAGACACTGCACCGAGTGTAATCGTTTTAAAATTGTTGTATACAGTTAGCAATGCGTATGTTAATATGCAGTTGCGAGAAAACTATAGTGGATTTTGCTAAACTTTAAGATTTTGGAATTGAAATATATTTCTCAAACACAATACCGACTGCCCATAATGTAGCATTCAACAGGGTGTAAACGGGATAGTAAAAATAACGGAAACGCAAACGAATAGTAATCAAAATAACAGATAAACCGAAAATGGACACCAATTTTTACAGTAACCGGAAACGGGTATCCGATTATACCCTGGCATTCAGTACTTGTGGAGTGTACTATAACACGGTTGTTTATTTAAACTAGTCGTGGTGAAATCCATGAATTTTTAACAAAACCCTAATAAATAGTGAAAAACGTTCGCGGTCGAACCGAGCGACCAGCCAACCGCAAATTTTAAACTAAATTTTAAAACAAACCTTTTGTTTTGATTACGGTTAGGGGTAATGGCTTGCGCGGCCCCCACTTCAGTTCGCCAGTCCTAGCTGGCGAGGTCGTGGTTTGCCACTCTATATTGATGACAACGGTTGTTTATTGTATTCCAACTACAGTCGAAAAGCTCCTGAATCTTATAAATCAAACCTCTGACTAGGTTAACCATTGATTAAACAAGCGATTTATATTTGTGATAAAAAAAATTTCTTAACAGTGATGTAGCTATAATATTGCTAAGGCGGATTCGTTTTACCATAAACCTTTTACCGGATGCAAAGTTAAAACCCAAAAAACCATTAACAAATATCAGGCTGAGTTGACCCCTACCCACGTCATTCATGGGCCGGTGGTAACAGAATGAGAACTGCCGCCATTGTGAATCATTCTGATACTAAAAAATAAACAGTGCTCTGCTTGAACCTCTGACGCAACGTACGACGATGATGCGATTTTGTTTACTTTTGGCTTAAAAAATAGCGTGTTTTCTTTGTCAAAACCCCAAAACGGTTCGGTATGGCCATAGACAGCATTTCCGGTTTGCTTGGCAATAGTAAACCGTAAATGTATGTATAGTTTATGCCTAAAATCTGTTGAGTTCGGTTAACATATATTTTTACATTCGGAACGGAACCACTTCAGGTACCAGGACGTCGGACATACTATTTGATGTGCCAGGATTAACAGTAAGGCGGACAAGCCACGTGACTTAGGTTGTGACTTAGTTTCACATACATCCGTAGAGGCACTATGAGAGGGGAGACCGGAGATAAAAAGCCGCAACTTCCTTGCGGAATCAGTACTGTAGTGACCCAAATAAGAGGGGTGATGATATTTATTTGGTCTTTCTGGAGAGTATCCCCCTGTTATTGGGTTACGGACTGTTACTTACTTTTAACCCGCACTAACGCCGCTCTTCGTTACTGATATATATCTGGTATTGATAATATTCGTCGAATTAAACGTTTGTGTTGTTTCAAAAACCGAGCGATAATGCAAGGTTTTACTTAGAAATGTAATTTCAAAGCTTAAAGTATGCTTTAAAGATTCAAACTCAACTTTATTTTACCCTGGAGTCATTTATGCGCTATGATTAGAGATAATTGACATTTATGAACTCTAATTAGGGTTTATGGACTTTATCCGCTTACGGACTCTTATTATGAATACTGACTTCTATTGTTGGCATTCAAAATGAGGACCCTCATTTTATTACCCCCTCTTATTCGGGTCACTAGAGTACATGCGTCAAAATTTCCATTAGATATATACAAAAATTATGCCAGGTTTCTTAAACATAGGCTATTTCTGCACACAGAACAGTATTTCAAGAGGTGGCAATGCAAAAAATGTTTCATGCATTTTGCTTTGGCGAAATTTTTTCATGAAAAGTTTTATAAGTTCACCTTCTACCTTAGTAATTTTCACTTTCATGAATTTTTACAAATTTGTACTTTAGCTTATTCTCAAAAATCTAGAAATTTGCCTTGACAGTTTGCGAACTGCAATAATTCAACTTTGCCTATTTGGCCTTGGTCCGCCCTGCTTATAAAGATTGAGATCAAATTCACACGATCAGTCTTATCTTTTTCCTGATATATGATTATGTCTAGTGTGAAACATGAGACACAAAAAACTAGGCCAATGTAAAAGAACAGGAGCGGAAGTACAAAAATTTAGTCTAGAGCTTAAACTTACTCTATAACAGTCCCACAGAAAAACGTTTCGTTCCTGATCTTTTACACGGGCCAACAACTGGAACAGGAGGATAAAAAACTTCTGGGGTAAAGCAAAGTTAGGTGATAATTTTAAAATTGTTAACTTTTAACAGAATAATACGCATATGTGGCCCAAGTTAGTTTTAAGCTTCTTTCTATAGAATCTTAGTAATCAGAGCATCTAAAATTGTCACAAGGTTTACATACCAACCCGCTGATGAGCACAACTGTTACAAAAAAACGACACATTTTACTATTAAGTATATGCCGAAATTGCCGGAACCTTTAACAAATATTTTCCCGGAGCCGAAGGTCGATTTTCTGGAAAAACCACAGCCGCGGGCATGACTTCCGGTTGAACCCTGGTTAAGTGAGCTGATACTAGCGCGCACTATACGAATTGTTTCAAAGTTTACGGAAGACGCAAGAACTGTTATAATAGGGACATTATATATGGGTTGCGCTATACTTGACCTGCGGCGCCGTCCATCACCATACGTTATCGTACTTACGTGAGTTAATTGCGTACGATACCGCACAGTGACGAACGGCATCGTACGGGTGACGGACGGCGCCGGCATCACGGCGCCGACATCGTACGGGTGACGGACGGCGCCGGCATCGTACGGGTGACGGACGGCGCCGGCATCGTACGGGTGACGGACGGCGCCGGACGGTACCGTGCGGGTGACGGACGGCGCCACACGTCAAAAATAGTGTAGCGAAACCCAAAAGTAGACAAACATTGAACACAAAGCGAATGCTTTGTTGTGCTCAAGTTTTTGATAAGAAAGTTTACGTAGCGTTTTCAGATTGCTATTAATTTGCAATTACTGTCAATTGCACCGCTGTCCCCAGCAGCGTGTACTGTTATAGAAAACAATTTGCGATAAATATTGCAATCGGAGCCATAGTGACTGCGCTGACGTGTAGTATTAGCTTTTCGTAGCTTTTGAGCTCGTAATAGAATTTTATTTTTGGCAGGGGGGCGGGTGGTAAGTTTGAAATGTTTAACGATACAGAAGTTCATCATGAGTCAAGGGAACATGTGAACAGAACACTCGATGTGAGTGATTTTTTTGGACAACTTGTCTAATAGCCTCAATTGAATTGAACGTTTAAATCCTATCAACATAGGGTTAGCCAACAAATAGATTCAAAAGACTTAGCGGCATATCAATAGGGGCACTCAGAACTTCTCAACAAGAATAAAAGCAGAAATTGTATAATTACTAAATAATTGCGTTTGGTTTCTTGCTCGCTAGCATTTTATGCTAAAACGTTTCGTTGCAGCCTCCTGTTGAGAAATTCCTAAATTTGACACTGAAAATATTCATTACACAGATTCTGTTGGAAACTCCAAAAAATATGAAGCCCTATTCACACGTGCAAGTTTTTGCCGCGGGAACATGCGTAACTCAATTTATCTGTGCACGGTTTTGAATTTGATAGAACCTAAAATTGTGACTAGCGAATGCAGTACTTTGCGACGTGATCCCACAGCTACAAGTTCTTGCTGCAAAAACTTACAAATGTGATTTGTGCTTCCGTATGTTGGACCATGTAAGATCAGGGGCGGAACGGTTTTCGGTGGGACTGCAATAGACTAAGCTTAAGCTTTGGACTAATTTTTTGCTTGGCTTAGGCTTAGGCTTAGGCTTAGGCTTAGGAATATGCTTATAATACTGTTGCGTCCCTGTTCTTTCCATTGGGTCATTGGCCCGGATGTTTAACGTAAATGTTTCATAAAGTTTATTGCAGTATTTTCGGTTGGTTTAATTCGAATAAATTACGAATGCACTATTATAGTCGTGGCATTTGTCTGATTTGCATTAGAGTGAACTCCATTTTAGCGTAACAGTTTTATTATGTTCGGTTCGCCAGCCGCTTGGATTTAATGGTATTTCACTGAATCAGGCGGATCCAAAGAATCACTCAAGCTTAGCCGTCCACCAGGGTTCAAAAGTAAAGTAAAATTTTATATTAAGATCAAATACGAGAATTGCATTTTAAGCATCGCTCGCTTTTAACTCATGAGCTTACTATCTGAGCATATCGTCTTTCTCAACTCTAGTTTACTATCGGCTGCTTGCAAATCGAACGGCTCGGGCTTTGTAAACAACGGTTTAAAAGCAGGAATAATGCTTAAACTTTGTATATACTAAAATTGCGTTTGGCAGCTCGATCGCTTGTTTCGCAAGCTTTCTTAATTATATATCACAAGCGAGCCTCGGATAGAAACTTAGGGGTCAACTATACTGTTGCCAGCGCAGCGTTTGACGCTTCGAATAGCATATTTGAGGCTCAGCTGTCTATATTACAGTCGAAGTGTTTTAATTTCTTTAATTTATTTAAAAAACCTAAAAAATAATTAATTAAACTCCTGTTTAATATAAGGACTGAGCAGGTGGCAATGGAACAAAATCAACATTGTTTTAAAAGCGGTATTTATTTTCAAAGCTATTTTATACATATTAAAAAGTGAAAAGTTTTCAGCAAAAAGCCATTATTTGTATATATTTATATATAATGCAATTGTTTATTTGATTAAACAACAGGAAGTGGACAGAGTACAAAATTCACGTCGCTATAACAGAATTTCTGTTATTTCTTCAGCGAAAACGGAAACGCAAACAAAGTCAGATTTTTACCGGAAACGCAAACAAAGCCAGATTTTTACCGGAAACGGAAAGAACACGGAGATATCCGGTTAATTTATACATTATTATACCGCTTGTTCATCTATTTGCTCTATGCCAATATCACAGGAGGAACGTTCTTCTGCCGGACGGCAATAGAATAAGCTTAAGCTTTAGTCTAATTTTTTTCTTACGCTGGAAATCCAGCTTGTTTGCGGCAGAAAATAGGTCAATTTTGCAGCTAATTGCGCTATAATTTTTGGTTGCATGGCTTCTGTTGGTTTGTGGGTGAGAGATAATGAGTGGCTAAAAACTTGAGTATCGAATTTAAATTTTGATTTGTGTGAACAGCCGTCACAAAGTTTGCGCAGCGAGTGCCGTTTGGTTCTTCAAAATATGAATAAAACAGCAATATGTGTAATTTAACTATTGTGGCCCTGCTTGCAAAAACCTACTTTAAGCAGATTTATTTCTAAGTTCTCAAAACTGTAAATTGATAGAGATAATACGATTTTCTCAATTATTACAAAATCAAAGTTAATTTATTCAAAAACATGTAAAGTTTACAATTGAAAATTTGACCAATGTATAAAAAGAGGACTGTAACAGTAGTATAAGCGTATTCTTAAGCCTAAGCCTAAGCAAAAAATTTGCGTAAAGCTTAAAATTACTTTATTTTAGTCCGTGGAAAAACGATCCGCCCTTGATTTTCAAATGGGCCGAAAATTATACTATTTTCTCGAAAATGCCAGCTTTAAAGCTGTTAATTATAAATGTAATTTTTTAACATTTGACGCAATGGTTAATCGATGTATATGCAGGGCTGCGCTCTGATAATAATAGAATTAGAGGAAAACAGACATGCTCGTTGCTTGGCTCCAAACCGCATACGGTTCAAGCCAAACAAACGTGCCGTTGTCTCATAAATTAGGTTTTTGTGTGCCAAATCAACTCACTAATTTAATTTTCAAAATTTGTTTCTAACACACAAAAAAATTGTACCTTTGTGTACACTTTTTTAAACAAATATATACAGAAAACTTGCGTTTCTGAGAGTGCTGGAGCAGACAAGGGTGGCGACTCCCGCCAAACTTTAGGGCGGAGCCCCCAAACTTGCGAGCGAAGCGAGCCAGAAGCCAGACGCATTTTAAAACTTCGGCAATTTTTGTTTCAACCGGTTTAGGGTGGGGTCCCCTTTAAGGGTGGGACCCTCAAAATGGGCGGTATGGTTGCGGCTGCTCCGGCCCTGGTTTCTAATTAGTTGAGTTCAAAACAAACATTATCAAGTTTTCACTGACTTTGAGATTAGAATCGATACGAAATTTATAGAAGTGTGGCCAGGATGTAACTTCGAGAGGCTGTATTAATTTGAGTTAAAGTCTTTTTGGCGGATAAGCGAAGCGAACAAAGAGATTTTTTGGACTCCAAACTCCATTAGATTGTTGCAACGCCTGTCAAACGTCTATTACTCAAATCTTGTGAATTTTCTTCGTGAGATATATATGCTCCCTGTCTTGTATTGCCGATGTGAATTTAGCTGTATTATTGAATTATTGAGAGCCTTGAGTTGAGATATAGGCACTGAAAGCGCGTTTAAAATTATGTGACAAAAGTTAAATTTAACGAAGCGTTTTTAAATTTTATTTTACATTTAATCACGGTTATAATTGCCTGCAAAACAAACTTTGATAAAGCGACAACGTGAAGATAAACTGCCGCCTCGTACGTAGGGACGGATCTACGCGGATGGGCAGATGCATCTTCGCCCCCTCCGGCTCTGTCGTGTTGATAATTTTGTGATGCAAATGGTTCACCTGAAACTCACAGTGACCTTTACTATCCAAATAGGCAAAAAATACGGCTACATGCCCATAGCCAGCTCGCCTTGCTGGGGGGGCGAAAAATTTTTCAGGAGGGGCATTCAAGGGTTTTCAATGAGTTACAAGCAAGGTTGAAAACTTTCTAGGCGGGAGGCGAAATTTTTCCAGAGGGGGCTGAGCCCCTCTGACACCCCCCTTGGCTACGGGCCCGTACGGCTAACACGGATTCAAAAAAATTTTGCGGATTGGTTGCAATATAGTCTGTGTAAACTATCGAAAAATTTGCTAAAAATGCACTTGAGAACTGTTTCATTTCAAAACGTACAAAGTATCCTTTGACAACATAATATCCTGAATCCGTGACTGCTTGTCCGCAGAAGTGTGTTTAGACCAAAAACAAACTACGGGGTCGAAAAGATACCATATTAAAACATTTTGCAGAGTAAACTTCAGTCATTACGTTTCGTTTTTACTTAACCCTACTTCAGTGTAATTATTCATTTACTGAAAAAATATATTCGATTGACTCGTTAATAAAAATAAATATCACATTGTTGATTAACAAATTATTAAAGTACTAATCATTATTCGTTTGTACTGAATAAATACGCTCGTATCATTTTTATACAACAAATGACGTCAGCGTCGCTAAGCAACGGTGAGATCGATCCTCGTATTGTCGATGAAGAACGCCGCAACCAACAACAATCAAACGATTCGTCCGGGACACTGACTCCAAGCTCATCGCAATGGGGCTCACACGAAGATATCGGGGTACCGGTGAAAACCAAATTTACAAATCCATCCTTGGAGCGTGCTTCCAGCTTCCGGCATACCCCAAACAGGTCACAGAATCGCGAATCTTCGGATAGCATCACCCTTTCAACGCTGCCAAGGTCAATATCTCGTGGAGCAGTACCCGGCAGTATATCACGCGTAGGACTCGGAAGTCATAGCCGTCGTGAAAGTGAACCAGTTCCAGCATCAACGGCTTGCTTCAAATATTCAATTTGTCTCAATTTGAATCCGGGAAATGTTGGCGAACACGCGTCGGTCAACAGGCGTCTATGGGAACCGGCTGCGCCTCCTGGTCCGAAGGATTGCAGAGCACTGAACAAAGGATCTTACGTACCAGGACGGTGTGAATTTCGCGACGCTCGAGATAGTATTCCGTTAATTGATGATGCTCCAAGCGCTACGATGTGGCACGGTAGTCAAGTGTTGTTTGATAACAAATATGTTTATACCGGGCAAAGTATACGAAAACTTTCTGACACAGGGTGTGTGGTGTATGGTCCTATAGAGAGAACTTCACGGCATGGTTTGAGTCAAATCGATAGCGGAACGCCTTTGAAGGGTAATGCCGCGATTGAGAGTACTTTGAAGAAGCATACTGTGCAATAGTTCTTTTACATAAATACTGGTAGCTTAAATTGTAGCATCGTCCACTTTAATTTGCGCCCGCCGGTTGAAAATCAAAACCGTCTTTTCTAAATTTGATTGGCCGATGCAAATTAAAGTTAACGGATCTTATGTGTGCTTCTATAAAGCCAGTGTCGGCGCGGACGCATACCAATACTTCCAATTGGGAGGCGACCTTATGAGGGCCCCATCATGGCAAACTAAATATTTTTTGTTTTTTTTTCTTGCGGATCACGAAATAAACAGCGCTGGGAAATATTTTATTGGGGAACCACTCGGACATGTTTGGCCAAGAGAACAGACCCCGATTACGTCGGCCCTGTATAAAGTTGAATTAATTATAAACAATGCAAATAACTAAAAAAGCCATGAAGTAGCAAACCTAAACCAACAATTGGTAAAGCGTTTGAAAGTACGCTAAACGTGCTAAGGGCTGACGCGGTTCTATATATTAAGGCCGAATAGGACTAAAAAATGCTTATTTAAAGATAATTTTACATCAGAATACATTACGTTTCGGCTCGTTTCTAAACGAAGAAGGCAATTACATCAAGTTCTAAAAGCGAATAAACTTATTACAACCTTTACGCCGCAGCGGTACCAAGACAAAGAAAGCTAGCATCAGATATAAACATTTGAATACTACTAGAAACGGCAGTAGGTAAATAAAGAGGCCCACGTTACTTTAAGGGGCGTCCAGGTTTCTGGTGGGTCTATAAAAGAGTATGTTTAGATTCTAGATTACATTTTTTGCTTAGGCTTAAGTTTAGACTTAGGAATACGCTTAATCTAGTGTTACGCCCCTAAAAGTAACATTGGCTAATAAATAAATAAATAAATAAATAAATTAATTAATTAATTAATTAATAAATAAACTTGTACAAAATTGTTAGCTATATTATTGGCTTTGCGCCTTTATATGAAACTTCAATTAAATACTCACATTATACCTTCTCATAATGTACTTATCACTGCCATTGTCTTGAAAATTACCAAGATAAACCTTTCAAAATGAAGCAACATTGCTCTTTCCCCCATAAAGTATACTGTAAGCGGTGATTTTAGACGTTGCTACTCTCTGAAGCCTTCGGCTTCCGAACGCTAGCTTGACGTAGACAATCAGGTGAAATAGAACATTTAAGATTTGACTGTTTTATTGTTTTTAATGTGCTTTAAGCTTGTATTTTATCCAATAGTTGTATATAGAACGTAGTGAGTTCGTTTTTATGGAAATAAACATCGAAATATAACAACACAGAATATGTGGTGTCCATGTTGAGAATCCTGTTTACCGATTCACCCTTTAGACATTTCATTATTAAGTCATGTGAAATTTCGTTGAAATGCAAATTAATAAAATACGTAAATCCTTAGTTTAGTCTGATAAATCATCATTTTAAAATTGTGAAAAAGTTTTTAAGCTGATATATGTAAATCAATATTGAACAAAAATAGAAAGCCCTATTAAAAACTTTCCAATTTTTTTGCTTCAACAACCATCACCCTCAAACATCCTCTAATATTTTTTATAAAACATCACCTCTCAAATAAAAAAAAAAAAAAATAATAACTAGGAATTTATTTCACATTTGTGAATAACAATGCATGTTCATTGAACTTTTCAAACGCTTGCAAGTTTTACTTTGCAGGTGCAAGTTCTCACAGCAAAAGCTTGCACGTGTGAATAGGGTTGAAGTTGCGACGAATAGCTGTCAAGGGAAACAAATAAGGAACCCAACGATATTTTGCCACCAAAGTAAAATTTTTATTATATATATATATATATATATATATATATATATATATATATATATATATATATATATTATATAACTTTGAATTTTACAATGACTACGAAAAACCATCTGAACAACCCACCAATGTACTTTTTCGAAGCTTTATATTTATTTTCCAGTTGTGGTTTTGCTTCCGCTAATTTGATTACCATCCGGTTCCGGAATTCATTTTCTTTCTCTTTGGTTTACATTACGGCGAAGAATTGGTTTTGTTGCCAAGCAAACTAATACACGTGCACGTCTTCCGCAGCCAACCCCTGTTCCAGCACCTATGCGTTTCAGCTTCAGCAGAACGTTTTTAATTGTGTGTACTGTACAGAAATGTTTACGAAATTTAAGACGGAAATATTGATGCGGCAGACTTGACAACAAACTAAACTTTTGTATCGTTACCGGCAACATTTATTCAACAAAATGTCGATCAACTTGCACTGTGGCGGACCATGTGTGGCTAAGTTCAACGTTAATACCCCTTATTTTAATATGACGCTTTGGGTACGACAGAACTTAGAGCCCATGTATAGAACTGGGCCAGATGGTTTTCTGGAGGGGCTATAATAGAGTCAGTTTAAGCTTTAGACAATTTTTTTGCTTAGGCTTAGGCTTAGGCTTAGGAATAGGCTCACACATACGCCTAGTCTTTCTTAGGCTTAGTCTTAGGAATATGCTTATAGCTACTACTGTTCTGGCCCTGTTCTATACATGGGTCAAACTTATTACAGAATAAAACCATTCGAAGAAAAACATTAACGATATTTCAGGTTTAGTTGACCAGTTGCAATTTTGCATTTGCATATTATAAAATTGCTCAAATGCTAACCAACATATATTGTGTTTCTTATTGTTGAGTTTATGGTTTCTTTATGCAAATATTTTTAGATTTATCAGTCGGAAACTAATTCCTACAACGCAAAATCTATGATGCTGTTTACACTAGCGGATTCAGAGGGGGCGGTGAGTGGGCATACGCCCCTCATCACAATATTTTTTGTGATACAATAGTAAAGTCCCTGTCTTAATACAATTTTCCACACAGAAAATCGACACCTATATAAAAAGCATACAGTAAAATTGTGTTTCATAATTTTTATCAGCCCGCCTCTGTTAGAAATTTCTGGATCCGCCGCTGGATGCTTCAAATCCTCAATATTTCCAACACAATTACTTACCTGGACCGTGGGGCCAACTGGAAATGCCTCTGTATCGGCGTGGGGCTCCCGAACACTCTGCCGCAAACAGAGGCCGAACCTAAACGTTGACGTAAACACGGCTAGACTCAACCTAAATTTTAGATTAATGTTAGCGCAGTACGTTTTACTTTTAACTACTGTAACTGTACCATTTACTCGCATTTTTGGTAGTCAGGTATTTCCATCAGGTATTGATTTAGGTTTCATAATGTTCAAAACTAATGCATACTTAAGTTTTCAAAGTTCTTTCCTAAGTATAACCTGCATTATCGCTCAGCGTTTTGATACAATACGAATAAACGTTTAATATAACGTATAGTTGCAATACTAGATATGTTTCAGTAAATAAGGGCGGCTGAGGCGGGTTAAATACAAATAACAGTCCGCAACCAGATGACACACGGGCACCATCTGGAGAGGTCAAATAAATATCATACTCCACCTTTCTTATTCGGGTCACTACAGTATAGTCTGTTTCAAAGTACGGTTTGTTAACAATAAAGCCCTGACCACTAAACTGAAGCCTAAGTCGAACTGTAAGCCAAAAATATCTAGTCAAGACCTAGATCTAAGCCAAAGCTTTAAATTGTTGGGGGGAAGTGTACAACAACCACGTCTTCAGTCCAATGCTCATTCAATCAGCATGCCCCTAAAATTGACATGGGCTCCAAAAACGGTTGATGTGGTTATTTTATAGGTAATCGGCAAACAAGACAGTCATGCAGTAAGTTCACTTTTGGTGAAGAAACGAAATAAATGTGTTAAATATGTTTAGGCCTCGGTTTCGCAATTAGAAATTGCTAACAGAGGGGGTAGTTTATTGTCGGAGGCATATAAACCTGTGCTACCGCAGAATTATTTTATTGTTTATCTGGGTAGGCTGACTGCCCCGCATAGTTCCTGGTCTATTCACGTGTCCAAACGAGAATAATATCACTTCAGATATCAGGGTGCAGCTATTTGAAACCTCGACCAGAAACGCTCATTGGGCATTTTCGCAAGCATTTTTTACATGAGTGTTGTAGCGTCCCGAAATAAAAAATTCTGACTTTATCTCGGGTTTCTTAGCTATAATTTTAAATTTCAGTCGATGCAGCGCAGTCGTGTCAAACGATGATTGGCTACAACCAACGAATCAGCAAAGATTTTGTCGTCAATTCGGCAGCATTTCTTGACACAAAATGCTACTTAGATCTGGTTCTGCTAAATCGCACGAAACGAAACAGGACCAAAAGACGATCGCGTAGAAAGAATAAAAACAAACGAAAAAACAAAAGAAGAAGAAAAAACAAGAACAAAAGGCGATCCAATCGGAGAGCGAGAAGGAGAATCGTTGATCAAAATATTTTTAATTGGTTCAAGGCTTTGGACGGCTGTAATCAGTATAGTGGAAGATTGGGTATTGTGGCTAATCGCCAAATTGCTGGTCTGATGACTTTATTTGTTGACATGGTAACTCGAACGTGTTGCAGTATTCTTAAATAGTTGTAGCAGCTATTACCAGTTGGTGATCTGAAAGGCGTTATCAAAATTTGTCCTACCTTTAACGATTTTGGTTTGTTCTACTTGTGACTTGTTAGTTGAGTTGAATCTATCGAGAAGCAGTGAAAGAATGCGCTCACCCGATGAGGCCTTCATAATATAAAAATTTGTAAACGGATTACAGTCTAAGGTGTATTTTCGGGTTCTTTGTCTGAGTTGAGCTAATTCTGGTTGAGTTGTTTAATTAACTCAGAATGAGTGAAATCAACTCGAAATTCTGAGTTTTAAAAGATCTAAACCAGAAAAAACTATTTCGCTGTCTAAAAGTTGATAATTAACAACTCACCGGAATTTATAGTGCAAAGCTAATTTTAAGAGTGTACCAGTAGCCTAAGCATATTCATAAAACCTATGCTTAAACGGTTAATAAATTTTCCGGATCCTCAAGAAAATACAACGTTTTGGATCAATGGATACGCGAACGCGATGCTTGATTACGTTGAAAATACCGGTCGTCCATTGGTGACGGTTAAACCGGAACGGTTTATAATTATGAACACAAAAACGGATGAAGCCAAGTCAATCTCGGGGCAGCCTCGAACAATGGCTGACAGTTGGATTTGGCGTAATGCTAATGGTGAGAGTTGAAAATTTGAAAATCCACTGAGAGATTGCTTGTGTACACTGCTTATAGTAGTTGTATACTTTTTCTCAAGTATATAGTATCATAACTGAAAGTAAAAGCCTGATTCTGTAAACATTTTCAGGGATCTGATTCGAACCAGGGTGCTCAAACAGGTTACAAAGCGGTTTTTTATCAATTGCAACAGTAACAATGATGCTATAAAACACGAAAAAAGACATTGAACCACTAATCAGTCAATTGCATTTTTTATGCCTTTTACTGTAGTGAGAGTCCATGAACGAAATGTAAAGTTCAATAGTACAAGTGAAAACTAGAAGCACTAAAACGCTCATAATTGTGAACAACACTAAAATAGATCCCGTGAAACCCGTATATATATTTGGAATTTTCTTTGCGAACCCTTGCGCTATTCACTAATTTTCTAACAACCAACTGATTTGGCGTATTTCACTATGAGTAGAAATATTTGGTTTTGCGTATTTCAGTAAAATTAAGAATTTATACAATTTTCCGCATTTAAGAAATTTAAAATAAAATTTGCCAATTTTCTGCAATTAATGAAAGTAAACGAATTTTTCTGCTTGTTTTTGCGCAATTCATGCAAACATTGTGCGCAGTTAACATTTCCACGAAATGTTGCACTGTAAATTTTAGTGCATTGATTTTAATTCACAATAAGGTTTATATCTTTCAGTGTGAATTAAGGCTATTAGAACTCAAAACTTTGAGTTGATTCAACTCATTCTGAGTTATTTATTCAACTGTACCGGAATTAATAACATAACTCAGAGTAATAATCAACTCAAATAAGAGTGAGTTTACGTTGTCTGATACTATTTTATATGTATATAACTAACTCGCTAGTTGAGTTGATTAATCACCTCATTAAAATTGGCAGTGTAACCACATTAATTCTAAATATTTTATTCAATTAACCCTTTCGCTCATAAAGTATAATGTGTATACAGCTAAGCGCGCATTGTATCGCACTTTTTAACATACGCGCATACGCGCGCGAAGTATTGAGAACACGTGTGAATCCCTATGGTTCAAGTGTAAAACTCTTATAGTTGAGTGGTGATGTGAAACGCCTTATCCGAAAATCGTCCGACTCGAATCCTGGCTTGAAATTAGATCTCACCTGAAATAGAAACTGCTCATGTAGAAAAGAATCAAAGTTTAAAATTGTGTTACACTTGATAGCTTAATACATAATCATTGCAGTTGCCCATGTAAAGATCAGGGGTGGAATGTTTGTCTGTTACACTGCAATAGAGTAAGCTTAAAATTGAGACTAGTTTTTTCGCTTAAATTACACTGGAGCATACGTTTTTATAAGCTCATTCTTACCCTTGCGCTTAGGTTAGGCTTAGGATTATACATATATTACTATTACGGCCGTGTTCTATACATTGGACATTGCAGTTAATCTATTTAAAAAATTGTCATTTTATAAACTGTATCAATGCATTTCAGAAGCGATCGCTGTCCCACGAACCAATATACCATTATACTGTGTTGCGTTTGTTAAACAACGTGGGCAGCAGTTTATGGAAGCAAAGCCAATTCCATGCCTCGGAATATCGGAAACTCAAAAGTTTCATGCGATTTGTGAGATAGGTTGTATTCAAGGGTTAAATTCTCAAATGTGTGTAGCACCTGTCATTATTTGGCGCTATGATGGCAAAGTAAACTATAACCGGTTCAATTATGGATATGAAAATTTGCGTAAAAAATAGAAAATGAGAAAATTAGGTTGAATAATGTTGTCGGATAACTGATTTTTTTATTTCAAATGCTACACGATCTATTGTAAACTGGTTATAGGTACTATAGACATTTGAAAATACAGGCAAATGATTATTGAATTGGCGGTATCGGAAAAGTTCCGCGGTTTTTAAAACCATGGTATAAATTTAGCATTGTATTTGAATATAGCGTGCGTTCACTGGCATTGTAACTAAATATAAGAATAAAAATTTATATCTGGGCATAGGCGTTGCAATAGACCTAATTTTTTGCGCAGACTTAGGCTAAGGAATGTGGTTTTACCACTGCTGCGCTCATGTTCTCTACACTGGCCAAAATTTCAAAGGGAAAATCTTCTGCTACCAACTGAAAAATGTCTGAAAAGCGCTGACCAAAATTGCCAATGGGAGTTTGATCCCTTAAACTTTCCTGCACTGTAACCTGAATTGATTAATCAACTTATTGAAATTTACAGTATGGTTGCGCTCTTGTATCTGGACAACTTTCACTCTGTTTCAGAAAACAAATGCTTTCAACCCGAAGGTAAGAAGCCTCCTTATATAAGTTTGAGCAAAGGGAGCTTAAGAATCTTTCAAATTGCTTTGCAATATTCTGATTTTGGGCAAACAATTTATACCTTGGCTTATATATATATACATATATATTTATATATTTATATATTATGATTTAGAGTTCAGGTCAAATAAGCGCAGAAGTAAAATGTATAATTAATTTTTAGATGATTTGGACGAAACAATACTTTGCGATGCAGGCTGGTATCCTGTAAACGGTCGTTGCATTCAGTACTACGGGTACAGTGCAGGATTTTCTCAACGGTACAATACGCAAAATTGCAGTTTGAACGAAAATTCAGAGCTTTTGTTTGTGAACGGAACTGCGGATAAAGACAAAGTATTAAAGTTTTGGTTAGCTGAAAATGTATATATATATATACACCTATATATATTTAAAATTATTGATTTAGTAAAATGGGCCAAAGTTACTTTTATATATTGAATCAATTCAGACGGCTGGCTTAAGTATAAATAAAGATAGAAGTTATTTCAAATAATTTTTCACAATTTAATATTATTTCGCACATATATTTTAAAATTACGCAAATGCAAAACTCAAATTATAGCATTGTATAAGCCACAGCGTAAAAATCGGTCTGTGAACTAAAGCCGACGCCTATAAAACGAAAAAGTCTAAAGGTTTAGCCTGCCCAATTTATAGTACCTCGGAGAAACGGGAAAGTTCTTAAAAGTAATGCGCCGTTCACAATAATTTTTGAGTGATTGCAACCGAATTATTCGGGTGTTGGTTGCCACATACGCAGCGGTGCGATAAAATAGAGAAGAGAGCTCGCGAGCGAATTGAGCGTACATTCAAACACAATTTGAATAACTGGGAAAACATGAGCCGTCTAATTTTTCATCAAATTTTCGGCCAATGTTACTTTAAGGGGCGTAGCAGTAGATTAACCGTATTCCTAAGCCTAAGCCTAAGCCTAAGCCTAAGCAAAAAATGTAATCTAGAATCTAAACCCACTCTTTTATAAACCTACCGGAAACTTGGACGGCCCTTAAAGTAATGTCAGTCACACGTACTAAAAGCACTCTGCGCACGAGCAACGTCCTACAGTATAGTTAGCTAAATAAATGTCCGCCGCTACTTGAACTATAAAAGCGGACATTTCGACACGTTGTTCTGAGGGAAAAATGTCCGCATAGCTATCAATATTTCTAATGTATGTCCGGTACAGTGTTTTTATGCGACTTATACAATACTAAATTTTTCAAATTGATTAATGTTGCATTATGTTTTAGCCGACGTAAAACGCATCTTTGGTGCTCTAAATTGAGATGTCAGCATTTAAGATTTTAAAATCCAAAACATTAGTGTAGCCAAGTGCATTAAAAATTCGATCATTTTTGAGGCCTGACGCCAAATATACCCCAGTCCAGCTCAGAACGGAACTTTTACAAACATTTTAAATGATTTCGCGCATATTAGCTACTTTTAAAATTTGTGGCATATGTAAGAACTAACATTTAAAACTTTAGCTAGCTACACCGTTATTGCCACATAAATTTTGTCCGCACACCGTTGCGCTGAACTCATAAATGTCCGCTTATTAGCTATGTCGCCAGTGGACAAAACGTAGCACTGATAGACGGTATGGACGTCCATACCGTTCCAGCAGAACAGAGTGGACTTTATTTGTGCGCAACCTACAAACGGTAACGTGTCAGTGACATAACATTGGCCAAATTTTCTATTGTATAAATAAAAATTTCAGACGCCTTCGAGTGTTGCCAACCATACGGCAGCTGCACCACTGTCCCTAAAAGTAATACAGCCCAAGTAAGTCGGGTTTCAGGCGAGCTCGCTACTTATTCGTAAATTCAACGTTGATCCATTATTTCGACGACAGTTCAACTCTGACGACTTCTGAACAACAATGGTTCGATACGCAGCAAGTTGCAGTTGATTTTGATGTCAACAGTATTGGTGAACTCGAGCAAATTGAATCCACGTTCAATCCGTATCGAATTATGTATCGAGTGAACGGAAGTGTTCAACAATGTTGCTCTGATCGAGCTGGCGAGATCCAGTTAAAACCAGTGAATACTCATGTTTTTTGCCAAAAAAGTAAATTATTTTGATTCAAAAGCTAACCTAACACTAAAATGCTACGCTTTCGCCACTGTCTTTACCTAAGCCTGCGTCTAAATCGAAGCCTTAACATTAAATGCGAAGGAAAGTGTACAAGAACCCATATTTGTCCTTATTCTCTTGGCAGTGTTCACTTTTAACGGATCACATGAGTGACCCATGTTAATTACAGGGGTCTGGCTACTAAGCCTAAACCTAAACCGAAGTCTAAGCTTCACAGTTCACTAAGTCCATCCTTGTCTCTCAGTTGGTATGCAAATTTAATTAACAACGGGTCATGATTGATACTAAATGATATGTCTTCGTAGAGGCTCTGTACAGCTACGTTTAACACTTTAGTGCACAAGTTGAGGTGTTGCCAGCGTTTGACTTTATATAACAGTAGCTTTTGTATCTATTGTCAACAAGCGCAGCGAGTGACAAATTTTTTTAACCTCCATAAAGCTGTCGGTCTGTTCCATTCGGTTCTTCCAACTTTTTTAGCAATTTCAACCAGTATATATTCGATTCCACGAAAAATATACTCTCTGTCAAACAAAAACGCTTAAGTTTCTTCGTTCTAGACCACAAAATAGAACGTTGAATATAATTATTAGACTCGAGATCTGACGATAAGAATTTCTGAGCCATAAAGCTTAAGCTTACTCTATTGCAGTCTCGCGGAAAAAACGTTCGGCACTAACTTTTCATGGGCCATGTCACAAAATCACTGTACCTTGTTGACCACATTCCATTCATCTGAAAATACAGCTAACAATTTACGCAAAAGCAAGCCTAAACTGCACAATTCATTCGAAATAAATACGCTCTACCACCGCTAGGAAACTCTCTATTTTAGAATTAATTATTCCCAACTTGGGTCCATGTAAAGATCAGGGGCGAACCGTTTTTCAATGGGACTACAATACAGTAAGCATAAGCTTTAGACTATTTTTTGATTGGGTTAGGCTTAGGCTTAGGCTTAGGCTTAGGCTAAGGCTTGTTCCACTCCTGCTCGTTACATTTAACCCCAACTTGTATATGAGCGACCTATGATATATTTTCAGAAGCCATTGGAGTCAGAGATCATGCACATTATGTTCGTAGTGTAACAGCAAAATTACTCAAACGATACGCTGTTGATCCAAAGACACTTTCAGTTTTACCTGTCAAAAGTAGTACAGATCGCTTGGCTGTTGGTGTTGCATTTCGTTTGATCAATATTGAAGAGGTAAGTTTTAAGAGGTTTGGTTCTTTATACCGGGCTACAGCGTTAAATGTATGTTATTTGTGCCGAAAAATTACTTAACCCATTTTGTGCAGGCACTTAATGGTATGTTCACATGTGCAGGGTGTCAGGGATAGACAGCCCATTGCCATTCCAGGCCCATAGCCAGCTCACCTTGCTAGGGGGCCACAAAGGTTTCACGAGGGGTATGCAAGCGTTCTCGATGACTTACCGTAGTGACCCGAATAAGAAGGGGAACTGATATTTATTTGGCTTCTCCAACGGGTACCAATTGTTATTCGGTGATGGACAGTTATTTATTATTAACCCATTCTTCGTTACTGATATATATCCGGCATTCCAACTATCCGTTGAATTAAACGTTTGTCTTGTATCAGCGATAATGCAAGGTTATACTTAAGAATGTACTTTAAAACCTTATGTATGCTTTAAAGTTTCGAACTTAGCTGCATTGGGTGCTGGAGTCATATACGCACTACAATTTGGGAAGATCGACATTTACGGACACTAATTAGGGTTTAGAGACTCTATCCGGTTCCGGACTCTTATTAGGAATCGGACTCCTATTAATTGGCACTCAGAATGGGGACTCTTTACTATTACCCCACTCTTATTCGGAGCACTACAGTACAAGCAATGTTGAAATTTTCTGGAGGGGAGGCGTAAAATTTTTTCTGGGAGGGGACTCAGCCAACAGGACTCCCGGTAACGACGGCTGTGCCATACAGGCTACTTCGAGCCGTGGGTTGTGAGGTCACAGATTCACTGGGCACCAATACAAAAGGTCCCAGTGCACAGTTGTAAACCATACTGTTTCAACCAATGTTTCAGACAGACGACCCAACGAAAGTGTTGCTTACGGTGGAACTGACTTCGGTATGAATTTAATGTTCAAACTTTGTTAAAATTCAAAACTCACCATACGCAGCGATCTGGAACTACAGATCTGCCGTGGTATTTTGATATAAACCCGCCCGTTACTGACTATTTATGAAAATAGTTACATAACCAAATTAATTTTGTGGGAAGGCCCAAATTTCTGTGGGTCAACG
>JASANG010000792.1:0-32531 GCA_030248215.1 Enoplolaimus lenunculus
ACACGGATGCGATATATACTATTTAACGTATATACACTGCGTTGAGTTGCCTACAGGCAACCCAATGTGAGAAGGGGTTATAGATAGTAAACTGAAAATTTTTTGCTTAACCCTTTCTCACATGAATATTTTCTATTTCCCTTGAGACCTACTTTTATGCTAGGATTCGAACTCCAGTGATTGGAGTGGGAGGCGTATACCATCACCACTCAGCTATAGGAGCTTGACGCTCGAGCCCGAGGGGGCTCTCACGTCTTGTGGTGATTTAGTACTATGTATACTTGTTGCAATTGTTAAACACGGATGCGATATATACTATTTAACGTATATACACTGCGTTGAGTTGCCTACAGGCAACCCAATGTGAGAAGGGGTTATAGATAGTAAACTGAAAATTTTTTGCTTAACCCTTTCTCACATGAATATTTTCTATTTCCCTTGAGACCTACTTTTATGCTAGGATTCGAACTCCAGTGATTGGAGTGGGAGGCGTATACCATCACCACTCAGCTATAGGAGCTTGACGCTCGAGCCCGAGGGGGCTCTCACGTCTTGTGGTGATTTAGTACTATGTATACTTGTTGCAATTGTTAAACACGGATGCGATATATACTATTTAACGTATATACACTGCGTTGAGTTGCCTACAGGCAACCCAATGTGAGAAGGGGTTATAGATAGTAAACTGAAAATTTTTTGCTTAACCCTTTCTCACATGAATATTTTCTATTTCCCTTGAGACCTACTTTTATGCTAGGATTCGAACTCCAGTGATTGGAGTGGGAGGCGTATACCATCACCACTCAGCTATAGGAGCTTGACGCTCGAGCCCGAGGGGGCTCTCACGTCTTGTGGTGATTTAGTACTATGTATACTTGTTGCAATTGTTAAACACGGATGCGATATATACTATTTAACGTATATACACTGCGTTGAGTTGCCTACAGGCAACCCAATGTGAGAAGGGGTTATAGATAGTAAACTGAAAATTTTTTGCTTAACCCTTTCTCACATGAATATTTTCTATTTCCCTTGAGACCTACTTTTATGCTAGGATTCGAACTCCAGTGATTGGAGTGGGAGGCGTATACCATCACCACTCAGCTATAGGAGCTTGACGCTCGAGCCCGAGGGGGCTCTCACGTCTTGTGGTGATTTAGTACTATGTATACTTGTTGCAATTGTTAAACACGGATGCGATATATACTATTTAACGTATATACACTGCGTTGAGTTGCCTACAGGCAACCCAATGTGAGAAGGGGTTATAGATAGTAAACTGAAAATTTTTTGCTTAACCCTTTCTCACATGAATATTTTCTATTTCCCTTGAGACCTACTTTTATGCTAGGATTCGAACTCCAGTGATTGGAGTGGGAGGCGTATACCATCACCACTCAGCTATAGGAGCTTGACGCTCGAGCCCGAGGGGGCTCTCACGTCTTGTGGTGATTTAGTACTATGTATACTTGTTGCAATTGTTAAACACGGATGCGATATATACTATTTAACGTATATACACTGCGTTGAGTTGCCTACAGGCAACCCAATGTGAGAAGGGGTTATAGATAGTAAACTGAAAATTTTTTGCTTAACCCTTTCTCACATGAATATTTTCTATTTCCCTTGAGACCTACTTTTATGCTAGGATTCGAACTCCAGTGATTGGAGTGGGAGGCGTATACCATCACCACTCAGCTATAGGAGCTTGACGCTCGAGCCCGAGGGGGCTCTCACGTCTTGTGGTGATTTAGTACTATGTATACTTGTTGCAATTGTTAAACACGGATGCGATATATACTATTTAACGTATATACACTGCGTTGAGTTGCCTACAGGCAACCCAATGTGAGAAGGGGTTATAGATAGTAAACTGAAAATTTTTTGCTTAACCCTTTCTCACATGAATATTTTCTATTTCCCTTGAGACCTACTTTTATGCTAGGATTCGAACTCCAGTGATTGGAGTGGGAGGCGTATACCATCACCACTCAGCTATAGGAGCTTGACGCTCGAGCCCGAGGGGGCTCTCACGTCTTGTGGTGATTTAGTACTATGTATACTTGTTGCAATTGTTAAACACGGATGCGATATATACTATTTAACGTATATACACTGCGTTGAGTTGCCTACAGGCAACCCAATGTGAGAAGGGGTTATAGATAGTAAACTGAAAATTTTTTGCTTAACCCTTTCTCACATGAATATTTTCTATTTCCCTTGAGACCTACTTTTATGCTAGGATTCGAACTCCAGTGATTGGAGTGGGAGGCGTATACCATCACCACTCAGCTATAGGAGCTTGACGCTCGAGCCCGAGGGGGCTCTCACGTCTTGTGGTGATTTAGTGCTATGTATACTTGTTGCAATTGTTAAACACGGATGCGATATATACTATTTAACGTATATACACTGCGTTGAGTTGCCTACAGGCAACCCAATGTGAGAAGGGGTTATAGATAGTAAACTGAAAATTTTTTGCTTAACCCTTTCTCACATGAATATTTTCTATTTCCCTTGAGACCTACTTTTATGCTAGGATTCGAACTCCAGTGATTGGAGTGGGAGGCGTATACCATCACCACTCAGCTATAGGAGCTTGACGCTCGAGCCCGAGGGGGCTCTCACGTCTTGTGGTGATTTAGTGCTATGTATACTTGTTGCAATTGTTAAACACGGATGCGATATATACTATTTAACGTATATACACTGCGTTGAGTTGCCTACAGGCAACCCAATGTGAGAAGGGGTTATAGATAGTAAACTGAAAATTTTTTGCTTAACCCTTTCTCACATGAATATTTTCTATTTCCCTTGAGACCTACTTTTATGCTAGGATTCGAACTCCAGTGATTGGAGTGGGAGGCGTATACCATCACCACTCAGCTATAGGAGCTTGACGCTCGAGCCCGAGGGGGCTCTCACGTCTTGTGGTGATTTAGTGCTATGTATACTTGTTGCAATTGTTAAACACGGATGCGATATATACTATTTAACGTATATACACTGCGTTGAGTTGCCTACAGGCAACCCAATGTGAGAAGGGGTTATAGATAGTAAACTGAAAATTTTTTGCTTAACCCTTTCTCACATGAATATTTTCTATTTCCCTTGAGACCTACTTTTATGCTAGGATTCGAACTCCAGTGATTGGAGTGGGAGGCGTATACCATCACCACTCAGCTATAGGAGCTTGACGCTCGAGCCCGAGGGGGCTCTCACGTCTTGTGGTGATTTAGTGCTATGTATACTTGTTGCAATTGTTAAACACGGATGCGATATATACTATTTAACGTATATACACTGCGTTGAGTTGCCTACAGGCAACCCAATGTGAGAAGGGGTTATAGATAGTAAACTGAAAATTTTTTGCTTAACCCTTTCTCACATGAATATTTTCTATTTCCCTTGAGACCTACTTTTATGCTAGGATTCGAACTCCAGTGATTGGAGTGGGAGGCGTATACCATCACCACTCAGCTATAGGAGCTTGACGCTCGAGCCCGAGGGGGCTCTCACGTCTTGTGGTGATTTAGTGCTATGTATACTTGTTGCAATTGTTAAACACGGATGCGATATATACTATTTAACGTATATACACTGCGTTGAGTTGCCTACAGGCAACCCAATGTGAGAAGGGGTTATAGATAGTAAACTGAAAATTTTTTGCTTAACCCTTTCTCACATGAATATTTTCTATTTCCCTTGAGACCTACTTTTATGCTAGGATTCGAACTCCAGTGATTGGAGTGGGAGGCGTATACCATCACCACTCAGCTATAGGAGCTTGACGCTCGAGCCCGAGGGGGCTCTCACGTCTTGTGGTGATTTAGTGCTATGTATACTTGTTGCAATTGTTAAACACGGATGCGATATATACTATTTAACGTATATACACTGCGTTGAGTTGCCTACAGGCAACCCAATGTGAGAAGGGGTTATAGATAGTAAACTGAAAATTTTTTGCTTAACCCTTTCTCACATGAATATTTTCTATTTCCCTTGAGACCTACTTTTATGCTAGGATTCGAACTCCAGTGATTGGAGTGGGAGGCGTATACCATCACCACTCAGCTATAGGAGCTTGACGCTCGAGCCCGAGGGGGCTCTCACGTCTTGTGGTGATTTAGTGCTATGTATACTTGTTGCAATTGTTAAACACGGATGCGATATATACTATTTAACGTATATACACTGCGTTAATTTCGGTTTGTGAAAAATTATTAAGTATTGCACTGAACAATGTCCTAAATTTAGTCTGTGGACCAATAGAGTATTAGTGAACTTAAGTATCAAAACTTTTACTACCTAAGTATGTGGAAGTTCATATGTATGAAATTTCAAATATAATGTTTACAGTGCAAAGCCTGTCTCAGTATCACTAATATGATTTATGCGACAGCGCAGTTTTTATTGTTCCATATTAGAATCAGAATCAAAACTTGTGTTGAAACGGAATTCTCATCTGGATCGGAATTTCGGTTGCACCCTGGCATATTTTCTGCCAAATAAATGAATATATCGAGTTTACGTTGTTTTCTTTCTTAATCTTATATTGTTAAAGTTTTTGATCGAAATAGGACTTCCAAAATTCGTCATTTAGAATTTTTCTAAAATGTTTTGCTATTTGTGCAAAAAATTTCTGAGACTCTCAAAAATGTCTCAATTCTCAGTCTCAAAAAATTTCAAACTGTTTGAGTGTCTCAGTCTCAACTTCTTCTTTTTGACTTCCACCCCTGGTTATACTCATTTGAAAATATTGGTACTGGTTTCAGCGTCCGCACAGAGTTGTTATCCAGATCCAGAAGAATCTGAGTATCCCAGTTTGTTGACGATCGAAGAAAGGACGTACTTGGACGGTCAATGCATTAACGTGACTTGTCCCGATGACTATAAACTAATTAACGTTATTGATCACATTTCGTTCCCTGGTAGGCAATGGCATTGCTTGGACAGTTACCGTGATGGCTATCACCGCAATTTGAGTTGTGACCACTCTTATATTCACTATAATGCATTTCAATGTCAACGTAAGTAATGTTAACTATGGCACGTAGCCAGTTCGGCATGTAGTGGAGCTAAATGTATTTCAAAGGAGCATGCAGAATGTTCACAGATCTTACATCTGTAGCTAAACCGTTTCTAGGCGGGAAGAAGCAAAATTTTTGTGGGGAAGCCGGGGTTGAACTCCCTCTTGCAACCTTGGCAAATGGCTCAGTTTACGCTGTAGTTCTCTGAGAAATCGGTCACTAGGTTTGGCTGACTTTTGGTTACAACGAACGCATAGGTCAATTGGTTTAAAGTTGGTATATATTGAAATTTTTATTTTACATCTTAAATTGACTGAGTTATGGCTGTAAAAAAAACCCAAACCGAAGGTCAATTACCGTTGCCACAGCCGGGCGTGAAACATGGGCGTAGCCAGGATTTTTGTTTGGGGTGTGAACATAAATACTTTAAATATATAGTGTCTTAATCAATTTTCATCAATTAGCATATGTATGCAGCATGGTGCAAAATGGAACTGGAAGCCTATTCTACTGCGGTATTGTGAGAAACCGGCCAGCGGGACACGACTAAAAGTAACATGGACTGATGTTTACACGATTAAGTTTAAGTATAAGTTTATTTGAATCTGGTTCTTTCTTTTTGTAACGAAAAACGTCTCATGTATATATAGTTCGAGCGAGAGGTGACATTCGATAGAATCACTGTTGCAGTTTTTTAAATCACACGGAAACAAACCAAATCAGATCATTCATGTTGCCGGTTAAGATAGTAGGTCCCCAATAAAATATTTTACAACTATATGACTTCGTGGTCACCGAAAAACAATTTTTAGTTTGTCAAAATGGAGTCCCCCAAGGATCGACCCCTAAAAGTAAGGTTTTGGGGGGCGCTTCCGCCGGCAATACTCATCCAGGTGGTCAACGCAAGTATTTATTAGTCAGTAGCAATCTTATAAACCAACGATGACACTCACAATACTTCGTGGGTTAGTTATACAACAGTGTTTAATCCAAATACACGGTATAAGAACAGTCACTACACACTACAACGCGTGAGAAAATAAATTTTGGTACATATACCACTAAAGCAATGACGGTTCAGTTAATAGGAAAAAATCAACAACTAGTGTGTGGGAGTGAAACGCAAAGGACATTCTTGTTTCAATTTATTCAAAAATAAAAATTTTCTAAAACCATTGGGGGTCCATGGCCCCCTTGCACCCCATTGGCTACGCCCTTGGCGTGAAACAAAATCAACAAAGGTATTAAATTATTTCTTGACTGCGTCTTTGAAACATCTCGGCAATTGATGCTCTCAAAATCGTCTCTGCGTTGCCCACAAACTCATTGAAGATCAAAAATTATATAAAACTACGAAAAATATCCAATCCAAGAGTATCTATAACCTCCAGGAAAGCGTCTACTGGAGCAGGAGGTCGGCAGTACGATTTTCTGTCAGAGTCGTAGCTGAGGCGGACGTTGAGATATATCATTGTAAATCTTTTTTTTCATTTTCAGCGATTGGCAAAAGTAAGTTCAAATGTTGATCAAGTTTTCCCAATTATTACACATAAATTCATTATACGGCGATTTTGTATCTTCCGGTTTCGATTGTCATATATACGTAATCGTTCATGTTATATAATTTGAGCAAGGATAGGTTGAATGAGGAATTTGTCCGCAACAACAGGATAACTGCAGTAATTTTCATAGGGAATTTTATGTTCTCTCGTATAATTACGGATTGGCGGTATCAGTCAGTTTAATTGAAATATCAGTATCAATTTTATCTCAGTTGAATTTAAATTTCTATTTTTGGTCATTCGATTCTCCGGCAAGCAGTAAATTCGTAATATGCATTGTATTTTTTATACTGTCAATAGGACTAAAGATTTTTGCATCGCATTGGCTCCGTTTTCAACCTGGATAGTGTTAAGGACCGCCGCATACTGACAGGACATCTCACAGAATCTGTACAAATCAGAACGAGTATAGTGACGAAATTCAACGTGAAATGTGTTTTGCAAGAAATTTATGCTTGTTCATTATATTACTTAGTTGATCAATTGATTGCGAAATTTTGATAAGTTGGGTATTTCGGCTTGGTTCTAAACTGATGCTTTGTAAAATGGCAACTGCTTTAATACGATAGCTTATTTGCCGAAAGTAATTATAAATTATTGATTGTAAACGCATATATACAACCTAAGACTGAACCTAACATTAAGAAGTAAAGAAACATTAAATTAAAAGCAAACGTCTCGCCCAGTTTTGCAATATGAATGCACAGCCTTTAGGCTACACATTGTATTTCAGGCTGTTGGGTGTCTTCAATTAAATCCGATACATTGGCAGAATTCAAAGATGGAGTTTTTTCGGACACCGCTGACATTCCGCTAAGGTGTCCCTCAGGCAAATCATTACGCTACAACAATGTTGAGCTTGCAGACTTACCTTTAGACGGCTCTTGGGTAACCATTCCCCGGACTAAGAATCATCATTTCGCGTGCAACGACGGCGTTGTGCAGTATTCACGTATTACATGTGGTGGTAAGAAATCGGTCTTTTTGCCGTATAATGCAGGCAAACTTTAAACAGTTTTTGATTAATGTGATGTCGTGAGGCAGGTTTTGGCGGCCTTGGTAGTTGAATCTCTCCTAAGAACCTACGATCAATTCTAAACGACGAAAACGGCGCCGTCGGCTAAACTTATGAAGATCCAGTTACGGGTACGACGAAGACGAGGTTGATCTACTTGTGCTTTTCAGTGGCCTCAGGCATTGCGAACTAACTTGAAATTGCCGTCATTCGATGGACATTACTAAGGACTAAACTAACAAATACTTAAACTTAGCTAAGCAGGGAAGTTAGGTGTTGGCAATGAACTGGATCAAGTAGCATAGCTGGCGCGCTATTAACAGTCAAGAAGTGAGAGTGGGGTGGGTTAGCTACAGATTAGCAAATATATATCACATCCTGAGACAACCTTCTTAGTCCCTATTAAACGTGTGGTTTACCCACACAATGAGCAAGGGATGATATGACCGAAGCGTTTCTGACAGCAAATGGCATATTCTGAGCGCTTTATTGAGAAATTACCACCATAAACTAAGCACCATTTGTGGCTAAAGACAAATAAAAATATAACTAAGAACAGATACCAACTACGCTATTTGTACACTATTTATGATGCTGTGCAATGTTTAGGAAAATGAGCAGTACTTCTTGTAACTCGTGTGCTAAAATTACTAGAAAAATCAGCTATAAAATTTCTTGCATATGGCGCCGCTTTTATATCGATAGATGCAGCAGGGGCGGTGTCTTCGCACATCCTTACGCATCAGTATCTCTGGATCAAAACGGTTCTATTTCCGGGTTGCGTTTTGACCGGGTTATTCGAGGAGACGCCACACCCTAGGGTACGGATCAGTGGGGTCGTTGCAGCTTTTTAGGTTGTTGGATGATCTTGTTGGGGGCATCAAAACGACATTATTATGATTTATAGTTAGGATAGCAAACTGTACTGGTGCATCTAAATGCAACCGGGTTAAAATTCAAGACTGTGCATAATTTTGAATGGGATAGGCTGATAAAGGCTGAAATTTTAACATTTCAAATATAACACTCTGCTACGTATGTTTGTCCACAATAATTAAACGCAAAACAAAGCACCTAACCTTTATGCGGTTTTTCTAATCGCATCATATACAATTAACAGTAAAATTTGAATCAAAATCGGCAGTTGTCGTTTGCCGTCAAATTTTCTCAGATGCCTATTTGGCGTTGCGTAGCACCATCGAGGTTGAAAATGCAAGTTAATAAAATTAAGCCGCAAAAGTAAGACTGTTAAAATTGGCGCGCGTACGAAGTTCTGTAGTACTGTATTGACCCGAATAATAGGGGGTAATAAGGGGCGGGTCCCCATTTTGGGTCCGAATCAATAGGAGTCCGTATCCCTAATAAGAATCCGTAAGCGGATAGAGTCTCTAAACCCTAATTAGAGTCCATAAATGTCAATTAACCCTAATTATTTCGCATAAATGACTCCAGGACCAAATAATTTGAGTTCGAAACTAAGCGTACTTAAATTTTTTTGTAATTCCTAAGTATAACCTTTTATTATCGCTTAAACTATTGAAAGGAGGCAAATAAACGTTTAATTCAACGGATAGTTGCAGTACCAGATATATCAGTAACGAAGGGCGGCAGGGCGTGGGTTAAAAATAAATAACAGTCCGTAACCGAATAACAAGGTGGTACCCTCTGGAGGGGCCAAATAAATATCAGTCCCCCCTCTTATTCGGGTCAATACAATACAGAGACTTCCTACAGTTTTCAATGCGTTCTCACACCGGAAGGTGTTCATATCAGGCTCAAGAATTACGTTTCTATAACTTCACTAGCCGTGGCCGTACTGGTATTTTTTTACTCCAGTATGCATGATGTAAATTTTTGGTTAATTTTTGTTATAAATCAGAACTTACTATACTTTGCAAAACAGTCTTGCAATTGTAGCAACAAGATTTAGTCCAAAATTTAAAAAATGCGAACTTTGATATTTTCAAACTGTAGTATTTCCATTCACATGTCGTAAACTCTACAATTAGTGTCTGACATAATAATGCATTGTGTTATATTATTTTTAGATCCCGAAACTGGTAAGTATTCTGATCACTTAAACTTTCTACTATATACGTATGACTTCATTGGTAACTGTATAAAACAGATCCTGTTTAGAAGACTTCGTGAATTTAAACATTGAAGTACAATTAGTATTTCTGTTGAAATGCCTAAGCTTAGTCGAAAGTCTGAAACCAGCCACTTCTGTAAAGAATTTCTCCTAGGCGTTAATAAAGAGAATTCTAAATCTAGATCTTTAATTGGTTGGTTTTTAAACTTAAACTTTGACACTTGAATATATGGTTTAGGTAACAGACACAGATATTATGTCTTTCATATAATAAATTTTAAACATCTACACGTAACAATTACTGGACCCAAGACAAAATTAAAAGCACGTAACAAAATTAGTGTTTCGCTTTAAGTAAATGTACCGAACTCTTCGAACTTAACTTTAGCTTGTCAACGTTGTTAGCTACGGCTCAACAGGCCAGAATAACTTCTTGTCATATTTCAGACTGTTTTAAACTTAAATTCTTTCTCAATGATAATGGTTTTTACTAATATATGCCAGTTATAGTACGATTTTGTGCTGTGTTAAATGTTATAAATCCTGAAATATCTATTTGCTATTTAATTGTGTCTGAGTTTACAGCTGAAACGCGTACAAGTAAGTCAACAATTTTTTGTTATTTACTTAAAATATGACTTGTAGTCATTGTTTTTGAAAGTTTATCGAATATTTTATTGTATTGATATTCTGGAAATACCAGGAAAACGCACGTTTACCAGTTTTAAAAATACCTTGCTTGATTCTCATTTCCTCACCGAAATGAAGCCTTAGCTAAGCCCATGGTGTATTATGTGAAAGGAACGGTACTTTACAAAGCTACAGTGGCTCCTCAGAAGCGGACTCACGCTGATAAGAGATGTGTCTCCTCTCGCGCCAACTGTCCTACGTTGCAAAAATTATGCTATACAATTGGTTTCCTGATCAACCGGAACTCCAGTTGCATCTCATTGATGCTACATTATTTGCCGATACGAGCCGCGTTTAGTGCTGAAGCTATCGTGTGATTACTTTCATTTTTCATATATAAATAAATCTACAAATCTGGTTGTCAGATTGTTTGCAGCATTCAACTTCGCAAGATTGTGGCCACCTTAATAGCTGGCATACGCACCTTTTTAAGCTTATGACAGCTCTGTAGCGTGTGCAGTATTCTTATATTATTAATGTATTATCGAAAATGTTGCTACTTAAAATAGTCGTTTGGTTCTCCAAATGCCATTCTTTCAATAGACAAATCATCTATTAACGCTTTTATACCCGTGGAAGCATTAGTACATGATTTTTAATTTTTTCGTTTTTTCCGGAACAAAACGGAAAACCATGTTTTTTCCGCCCGATGCAATTTTCCCGGGAAGAACCAACCCTGGAAGACAGGGTGCCAGACCGATTGGCGTTTTGCTTCGTTTTTTCAGAGTGCGTTCCGGATGCTTGCAGTATACCGGAAAACCTTAACATGGAACTGAGAGAGTACAGCATCGGCGAATGTGTGGATTTCATGTGCCCAAAAGGTTACAAATTGTACGATGCTAATAGTGGCACATATTTCCCGGGCAATCAATGGCATTGTCTAAACGTACACAATAACAGTTGTGGTGATAATACAATTTGCACTTATCCAGATGTTATAAAGTACAACAAAATCCAGTGCGAAGGTAAAATACGCATATGCAAGCGTGTACTATCAGTTTTAGCTAAAACATCGTTCGGCTAACAGTCAAATTAGAGAAAATGCATCATTCACTTTATCTGGTGCCCACTGTGCGAATATATTTAACGCAAATTTTCAACTACGGTTTTCAAAAATCATTGTCGTTATGGATATTGGGTATTTGAGATTTTTGAATTCCGACTTCTACTAGATTTGAAAACTCGAGCGATGTACAGATAAAATGAATTGAAATCAATTTACCAGTTTTGAATTTAAAACGACGCAAATAGAAACTGGAGAAATTTCCAAAATTAAATTTACTATCTCCCTTGCTTGCCGAACGAGCTTTCGGCCGAATGAGAGTAAACCATTTGCAAGTCAATTGCGTAATACAATTAAAACTGTCGACTAAATTCTAAAGCCGTATTCTCAAATGTGTATAGCACTTATCACCTGTTGGTGATGGGCCATGTAACCTTGGAACCAGCGCATGGTGAGATCCAAAATTCAGCACATTGTTCACGTTTGATTTGTCCTACTTCTGTACCAATTTTGAGATCTGCAACTGCAGATATTCGTCAGTTTGAAAACCTATCGCTAATTGATGATAGGTGCTGTATGCATTTGAGACTATGGGCCCTTACATTATAGCGTGGCATTTGTATAAGCATTTATTTAGTAGATAATTAGCGCAGTACGCCGTCCTTGTTTAAAATTTCATAAGGGTGGATACTAAAAATAAACACTTTTAGCATCAGAAGACATTTGATTTGAAAATTCCTACACCGTACCCAACGCTGATTTGTGAAACACCTGCCAGTAGTTTGTGTTACTTATACTTCAGAGAGTGAAATAGTGATAAATCTCCTTACGCTTCTACTGCTCAAATACCAAAAGCAGAACGTAGGTTCGTTACCGCGAGTCATTTCGGGACACAAATCGGTTATTTAGTATATGTTGATTTATTTTTGGACTGACAGTAAATACAGAATTTGTGTTCTTAGCCTGTTCACATCGAATTGTATTTTATTGCTTTTTCAGCTGTCAAAAATTGTAAGTTGACAAAACATATTTCTGCAAAATATTACCGCAAACATAATACTGTAGTGACCCGAATAAGAGGGGGCCTGATATTTACTCGGCCTCTCCAGAGTGTACCCCCCTTGTTATTCGGTTACAGACTATGTATTTATTTTCAACCCACGCTCCGCTGCCTTTCGTTACTGATAAAGATCCGGTACTGCAATTATACGTTGAATTAAACGTTTATTTGTCTTGTGTCAATAGCTTGGGCGATAATACAAGGTTATACTTAGGAATGTACTTTCAAAATTTAAGTATATACGCTTTATAGTTTCGAACTCAATTTATTTGATCCTGGAGTCATTAATGCGCTACGATTAGGGTTAATTGACATTTATGAACTTTTAAGGTTTAGCGACTCTATCTGCTTACGGACACTTATTAGGGATACGGAGTCCAATTGATTCGGACTCAAAATGGGGACCCCCTCTTATGACCACTCCCCCTCTTATTCGGGTCAATACAGTAATTGGTTTTAGTATCTTTTATACTATACAAAGTAACGCCGAACACCAAATTTTAAGTGTAAATTAATTCTGCTTTCGTAAACTTATGTGGGCTCCACAATATAGTCTCGTGGTCCGCTTTGGGAAAAATGCACCGCCAACTGATGACAACTTTGAAATAGTAAAAAGTACGGCTTACGGCTTGAAATTTTAAATTTTGTGCAAAACTCTAAAAATTCAACACACGCAATCCGAATAGGTACTTTAAAAACAGTAAACGTATTTCGCGAGTTCATTAATTTTAGCAGCTGTTGTCGGTAATTTTCGTCTATACTGGTAGATGGCGTTCTCGCGTTACTTAAAATCTAGCAGTTGTCGTTTAGTTAATTCACATGTTTAGACACTGTGGTTTTAAATTTTCAATGCAGATTGAACGCCGACTACTAGTATTTGCGATTTAGATACATTTGTCGGTGAACAAATTGATCCAGTTTGTGAAAAAATTATTGAACAAGAATTATAGGTGGAAAATTGAAAAATCTTCAAAAGTTAACACAAAGCGTACGCGATTTCAAATTTAATTTTAATTTTTGTGTGGTAAAATAATGATGAACCTGCATGAAATGAAATCTTGCCTATACTCCTTATATTGTCCACCACCACGCTGAACATCGTCTCCACACCGACGTGAAAACTATTGGCAAGAGTATCCTGTTAAGGAACATGCATGTTTATGCGGTGCTTACAAACCAAACACGAATTATTGTTGATTGTTGGGTTGCTGGAACCTTACTTTAAGCTATGCTGAAGTACTTAAAGCAAAAGAATGCACTATTTTTACTTTTCACTCGTCAAAATTGGCATTATTTGATTTCAGTTATGAAAAATTAAAGTATTCTCATACATCGGCTACCTAAACATTTACTTCCGGAGAACAGAGTATTAAAAGTTTAAGTAAGTAATCAATGAGTGCAATCACAATAGCTATTATATTTAAATTAAATTTGCTTATCATTGTAAACAAACATTTACTGCAATATTTACAGCTTGCACAGTTGACAATTCTTTAATATCGGATCCTGTGTTAGAAATCAAAAACATGGTGTACGAAGACGCGAGCGATATTTACGTTCGATGTCAGGCCGGATATACCTTGGAATTTAATTGCCAATTACTGCCGGAGCTGGAACCGGATGTTTGGAATACAATCCCTGTGTTGGATTGTAACCGATTTTATTGCAACAACGGTATTATTGATTACGATGCAGTGCGATGTATTGAAGATTCAGTTAACAGAGAAATTGGTGTTTCTATTACCGGTAAATTAACTGAAATTAATATTGTTAACGGACTCGGGTGCCGAATACAAGGCGTGAGTAGAGATATATTAGCCAGAAATGTTTGGAAAGACTTGAAAAGGACAGGCTGTAGAATAACATGCCATAGATGAAATCCCAAAGGCTTGAAAAGCGTACTTTTATATGCTTTAGAATAACATGCAATAAATGAAATCCTGGCTGCGCAACTGTTTATGAAATATTATGTCCAGAGGCGTAGTTGATCCCGGCAACTTTTCTCCAGACATCTCGTTTAGCCGACACCTTGAAAATTCTCATAGCGCCTCTGGACATCTCGTTCAGCCGACACCTTGAAAATTCTCATAGCTCATTGACGCGACCTATTTAATCTTGTACAGGACGACAAATTATCTAGTAGACGAGTTGTCGTACCCGCTGGTGGGTTACACGTATTGGATCAAAGAGTTGTTGGTGTGAACGATATGTCGGGTTACAACTAATCAATCGGTGAGTTGTCAGGGGACGAACTGTCATGACACTACTTAGTTTTAGGACTTTGTGAAGCTCCAGAAATAGCCGGTGGTACTGCGACGTCTGATAGAATTCCTATGCGCGACGGAGCAACGTTAACATTTGAGTGTTACGATGAATATTTAATGGTTGGTAATGCATCGGGAACACTTCATTGCAACAGTGACAATAGCCCAGGCACCGTGGAAGGCATTCGATATTGCAGTAAGTGAACTGAGCGATAATTTGAATGAAAGGAATTATTTTATTGAAATTTACGTACTTGAAACTTAAGCTTAAATACGACTTTGTATTTATAGACGAAATAATATGGGTAATGTTGCGTATCAGGCAGGGTAGGAACCGACCCAGTTTGCTAGGGTCCATGCCCGGCTCGGGTTCGTAACCGTCTGCCCGGGTCCGGCTCGGGTTCATAACCGTCTGCCCGGGTCCGGCTCGGGTTCATAACCCTCTGCCCGGCTCCGGTTCATAACCCTCTGCCCGGGCCAGGCCCGCATTAACAATTACAATTCCGAATGGATTGATTTACCAACAAACTGTGAGTTGTCGTAATGAATCACTGGTTAATTATACATTAAGGCGGTTCTTGTTGGAAACTGAACATAACGTTTAATGATTTTTTGATGTCACCATTACTGTAGTCACCCGAATAAGGGGAGACTGGTGTTTATTCGGCCTCTCAATTGAGTATCCCTTGTTATTTGTTACGGACTTATTTATTTTTAGCCCACGCGCCACTTCTTCGTTACTGCTATATCTGGTACTGCAACTATCCGTTTAATTAAACGTTTATTTGTCTTGTGTCAATAGCTTGAGCGATAATGCAAGGTTATACTTTGGAATGTTACTTTCAAAACTTAATTGCGCTTTAAAGTTTCGAACTCAACTTGATTTGGTCTTGGAGTCATATATGCGCTTTAATTAGGGATAATTGAAATTTACGGACTTTAATAAGGTTTTAGGGACTCTATCCGCATACGCACTTTTATTTTTATAATGTTGATACGGACTCCTATTGATTGGGCCAGAAAATGGGGACCTATTCTTATTCGGGTCACTACAGTACCCTGAAATCACTCTGGGAGCCAATTACAGAAGTTTGGACACCATCAGAAAGAGCAAAGAGAATCAAACAGAATTTGAAAAATGTACTTATGTTAATGATGTGTATACAAGCTATGACCAATGTTACTTTAAAGGCCGTCCCATTTTCCCGGGACAGAAATGTACCAGGAGTACCCGTTCCGTTTTCCCGGGACAGCAATGTACCAGGAGTATATTCAAAAAATATAATTGGGACAGCGGGACAGTTCAGACAGATGAGACAGTGGGACAGATGGGACAGTTGGGACAGATGGGACACTTGGGACAGTTGAGACAGATGGGAGAGTTGGGACAGATGGGACAGATGGGACAGTTCCGACATTTGGGACAGATGGGACAGTTGGGACAGATGGAACAGACATGACAGATGGTACAGTTGGGACAGATGGGACAGTTCGGACATTTGAAACATTTGGGACAGTTGGGACACTTGGAACAGTTGGGACAGATGGGACAGTTGGGACAAATTGCACAGTTGGGACAGATCGGACAGACGGGACAGATGGGACAGCGGGACAGATGGTACGGACAGTTGGGACAGCGGGACAGTGGGACAGATGCGACAGATGGGACAGTTGGGACATATAAGACAGATGGGACAGATGGGACACTCGGGACAAACGGGACAGATGGGACAAACGGGACGGATGGGACAGATGGGATAGTTGGGACAGATGGACAGATGGGACAGATGGGACAGATGGGACAGTTGGGACACTTGGGACAGATGGGATAGTTGGGACAGATGGACAGATGGGACAGTCGGGACGGATGGGACAGATGGGACAGATGGGACAGCTGGGACAGTTGGGACACTTGGGACAGATGGGACAGATATATATATGTGTATATATATGTATATATGTATATATACATATATATACAAATATACATATATACATATGTATATACACATATATATATATGTATATATATGTATATATATATGTAAATATGTATATATATGTAAATATATATCCTACGTAAATATATCTGCCTGTTCATATGTAAACAGGAGCGCATAAGTGTGCACTCCGGGTATATTAGTGTCCCAGGAAATTGGGACGGCCTTTATAGTAACATGGGCCCAAGCTATTTACACGGCCAATAAACATATTAAACACTATTAAGGCTTTGGCTCTGGTATAGGGAACTGCTGTGTTTTATTTCGACTGCTGGCCCGTGCCCGGCCTTCTTAGGCCTGCGGGACCAAAATGTGGGAGCGGGCCCGCCGGGCTTTGGCACGGGCCAGTTCCAACACTGGTATCAGGCGTGGTGAAACTTATTAGATATTTGGTAAAAGAAAAGAACTGATTTGACCACTGAAGTAAAAAGCTAATTTGCTATAGCAGTAATGTTTTTACAATTTATAAATAATAAGTTACTCTGTTATAATCTTCACACGATGAACATTAATGAAACTTACTCCTAAGTTGCAGAAACTATAAGTTCTACATATCAACGATAATAACACCAATTATAATAGTTTTAGCTATCAATTCATTTTGACGCACACATGCGTTTCCATAACCGTAGGATTAAGAGACTTAGATTTGCGGTTGGATGTACAAATGTCATTCATGTGTTTGTTACTTTTAAATTTTAGTTGCTATCAAACGAAAGGTAAGTGTCTTGATCGTTTCCAAATATCTCCACCCAATTCATTAGATACCCCACCAACAGGGATTAAAACCCGAAATGAGACTTAGTTTTAAAGTTGCGTTTAGAGTTTCAGCACGCTTTGCTATCAATAATTGTAAAACCGATTCTTTTTTTGTTTATTTACAGCATATTTAAACGCTTACTCACAATTTGCCAGCTTCTTTTCTCAAAACCAGCGACAACACTCAGTGACGGAATACGTGCTTTGATCCTACAAATTATCCTGGTCATCTTTGTTGAGCAAAAACTAATTTAAGGGGTGATAAAGTATCTGTCATTTGAAAAATGTGCAATACAAACTGGTAAGAACGACACCTAGCACCTTACGGCCTGTATTGTCACTTATTTTAGGTCCAGTACTCAGAAGAAGTTCAAGTATTGTTGAAAGTTATCCAGTCATTTGGTTGCGTTTGGCTTATCGCATCTCTTTCAATATCGGTAGTGGCGTTTGCGCTGTTGAGGTAAAATTTTTGTAAAAACTGGTCAATTCTTTGCTCCGTCAAATTCAACTTTGGCGGAGGTGCGGAATCTGGACCACCCCTAGGATTTTGATAAAAAGTGGTCCATCCTCTAGATCTCGACAAATGACCAACGGCTCAGAAGTTATGGCCCTCGAAGTTATAGTGTAAACACGCACAGATTGGAACAGGAAGTATCTATCATTCATTTCTTCGTAAAATATAAGCTTAACCGTGTTTATTTTTTGCACAAGTTTGATTGTTGTTTGTACGTTTTGTATGGTAACAAGTTCAAATTTAAAGGGCCATAAGTATAAAACCGAAGACATTGCAGCGCTAAAAATGGCACAGTTGAACGAAGCGCTTCGAAATGTATAAAATGAACTATTCTTTGTTAAATCCGTATTGCAAGTCACACTATGCAATAAAAATAAAAACAAGTAACTGTGTTCAGCACTATACATATTAAGCAATGGTTGATTCGGGATTTCTCGGCCGGAACGATCCTTTTTGTGCTTCCAGATTTTACAGTTAGTAAATTTTTGATGTCTCAAGAGTGTCGAATGCATAGAAGGCGCCCAATGTCTCATTTTGGGTATGTAACCTCGGCCTATCTATCACATATATGGCTGTAAAACGTATTGTGAGCTTCAGACGAACCTTTTCACTGTGTAAACTTTTAACAGGTCGAGACCGGTTAGGGTATACGTTACCCATCAATTCGAATCCACCACTGTTCATAAACCAGTACGGGACTACAGGCTATTGACTTTTTATTTAACACTGCTTCAGAGTTTACCATCTGGAGCGGATGTTACAGCTGGGTGTAGAGTTATCATTGATACTTGTGCACGTTCTGGTCTTAGTTGCTTTGGAGCCGGAACAATTTTCTGTAAGTCCACAGAAGCATATCAGCGATTGTGTTTATTTTAATTTTCGTACGGTTTGTGTGCGTCGTCAGAATGAAATTGCCATGTATTGAATTTTGAGATGCTTTTTCGCCACTTATGCGAAAAGCTGTTTTTACATATATCAAACCCACACCGATTACCGGTTTTGTTTCTATTTGCACTCTGAACTCGCTGGAGCCGGCATCAGGTAGTGGAGTATTGGCAATTGCCTGTGGCCGTGGGAGGTGACACTGGTGCATTGGTAAATGACATATTATACTAGCCTTGGTGAATTTTGCGGCGAGCGCTTTGTTCATACTTGTCTTTTAATGGCCACATGTACTTTATCTATATAACTGTATTTAAAATGTTCGGCCGCTCTTTAGCACTTTAGCGAAGTGTAGCTTATGCCGTGTAAATATGCATTCTTGAGAAAGGATCGACGTGATATAAAAATACTTGAATAGATGAAATTCTGCTGGCAATGCAAGTAAACCACCTAACATTAGTGACAATAATTTTTCCAACCTATTAATGGTTGAAACTTTTACCCCCCTCCCGCTCAATTTGTAAATTTTAGAACTGAAATTCAAAATTGTAGAATTTAAATCATGTAAAAAGTATATTATCCACCGAAAATTCATGGCCCCGCAACTGCCTACAGTACGTAATGGCAACTGAAATTTTAAAAGCATTTGTAATATTTTTGTCGAAATACGGAAATTTTTTCTTTAGAATCATACAAGCGGTTTTAATACTCGATTATCAGCTAAGCGACCTCATTCTTGAAAGCCATATTTAGCGTTTGATTGAAATTTTGGATCCAGGGAATGAGGCTGAAATTGTTTTCGACAAACAAGACTATCCGAGTAGATGTTGATAACAAAAGAAATAACATTTGCTAATCAATTTGCTAGAAGCCAAGTTTCGTTTTTATGCATAAGCGTTAAGTTTAAATTTAACATTAGCTTCGGTTCTATCAACCTATTATAGTTTCCCGAATAACAAGCCAAATATTTAGAAAATATATGCTTTAAGTAGTCAAGCTTTGTACTGAGCTTTATTTGGACCATGTAGAGTCTATTGACTCGGAGTCAAAATAAGACTTCTCTTTATCATCCTCTTATTCCAGTCATAACAATAACATATAACTTCTGTTTCAACAGATTAAAAAACAAATCGTTATGTTAATAAGAGGATATATTGAGTTAAGCCCTATTCATACGTGCAAGTTTTTGCTGTGAGAATTTGCAGCTGCAACTCGCACGAAATACTTGGAGCTGCAAGTATTTGTAAAGAATCATAACTTTCATTCTGAATCTTGACATGAATTTATGTGAACAATTGGCAGACCACTGCATTAAATATCAAACATAACCTATAATCTATCAGTTTTGACAATGATGATAAATGAATTCGACTTGCAGGACTATTCATACCTACGAATTAATTTTTCGCATATATTAATCATGAATAACTTGCAGCTGCAAGTTCTTCGAATGAATTTTTCAAAAAACTTGCACTTGCAAGTTTCAGTTGTAAGAAACATTCATGCGCAAAGTAGGTTATACTCGAAATTTCTTGACTTGAAAATGTTTTCATCGCGATGCAATCTTTATTAAATGCTTAAAAATTTAAAACTAGTCCCATTACTTTCGCCGTCGGTTGCGAAATATCAAACAACTTAGATATTTGAATTAATTCACACTTCTTGAATTTTCAATAACTTCAAATCTGCTTTGTGACGAAACTTGCACATGCAAGTTGCACGTGCAAGTTTTTGCTGCAAAAACTTGCACGTGTGAATAGGACTTTATACATAATTAGTGCACAAATATTAATATTTCTGTTAAGCTCATGAAATATAAGCTTCTTGAAGTGTAGACCTTTAGTGTCGACAGTCAGTTTAACTGCAATTTTGTACGTTTGCCATTTGCCAAATTTTTACTGCCAGAGGTTAATGTTTCAGAATGAAAAATATTGTGATCTGACGTCGGCTGCAATTCAATTTTTTGCGCTATGTCATTTTGGATTTTTACTATGTGAATCGTTGCAAGGTTTTGGTCGAATGACAAATTGTATTTCGGCAGGTGGAATGATTAAACCGACGTTATATTTTGTCATTCCGTTCGGTTAGTGCTCGAAATCTTTGCCCTGTGATCTACTTGTAAAACTGTTATGGTTGCGCTACACTTGACGTCCGGCGCCGTCCGTCATCGTGCGTCACCCGTACGGCGCCGTCCGTCACCGTCCGTCACTATACGTTATCGTACGTTAGTATTTCCGTACGATACAGCACTGAGACGAACGGCGACGCATGGCGACGGACGGCGCCGTACGGGTGACGGATGGCACCGTCCGGGTGACGGATTGGGCCGTACGGGTGACGGATGGCGCCGTACGGGTGACGGATGGCGCCGTACGGGTGACGGATGGCGCCGTACGGGTGACGGATGGCGCCGTACGGGTGACGGATGGCGCCGTACGGGTGACGGATGGCGCCGTACGGGTGACGGATGGCGCCGTACGGGTGACGGATGGCGCCGTACGGGTGACGGATGGCGCCGTACGGGTGACGGATGGCGCCGTACGGGTGACGGATGGCGCCGTACTGGTGACGGACGGCACCGTATGGGTGACGAACGGATGGCGCCGTACGGGTGACGGATGGCGCCGTACGGGTGACGGATGGCGCCGTACGGGTGACGGATGGCGCCGTACGGGTGACGGATGGCGCCGTACTGGTGACGGACGGCACCGTATGGGTGACGAATGGCGCCGTACGGATGACGGATGGCGCCGTACGGGTGACGGATGGCGCCGTACGGGTGACGGATGGCGCCGTACGGATGATGGATGGCGCCGTACGGGTGACGGATGGCGCCGTACGGGTGATGGACGGCACCGTACAGGTGAATGTTACTCTCGTCAAACTCCGAGTATTAATAAAGTACTTAGCATCTACTGACAAGTTTGCAGTGTAATGTTTTTATAAAGATACCTACTCCTTTTGTTGTGAATCTGCATAAACTGAAACTATTCTGACAAACACGCTTCTATGAGCAATGAAAGATATGCAGGGAGAATGTTGCTTTTAGACAAACTACTGTTCAGTTAAAATTTTGTACATTATTATTTTTGGCCTGAAAACTGTTAGAAGGTTCCGTGGATTAATCTTGCAAATTTTGGTTAATAAATTGGCGTAACCTAAGCCTAAACCTAAGCCGTCCAAATCCCTAAGTCTCACTGTTTCGCAGAGGACAGGACCTATAATTAACATATGTCAATAAATTATAAAAAAAGTTGATGCGCTGATGTTTTCGAACAATGCTTGTGATTTTTTTCTACCAATCCTGCATGAATTCCAACCCGTCGTGTAGGAGCAGCTGCCCTGCACTCCAGATCATAAGTTTTCTACCTTGAGAAATGAAACGCCCGTCAGTATATATTGGACGATTTTGATTACAATAAAAACAAAAAATACAAAAAACGCTCGATATGAGATTGTATTGTTAATATTGCTTATTCAAATCGCTCTGCCTCCATTAGCGAGAGCCAGTGTTTGAAAGACCATTGCTTTAGTTAATGGCTAATCACCATTACTAATTTTTAACATATATAAAATTGATTAACGCAAAATTTTTCTTTTTTGTCCAGACGGCTTTCGTCCAAGCATCCTTCTGTCTGGACGGCCTTTTGTCCCAGCCGTCTTTTATCCAGGTGGTCTTTAGTCAAAGCCGTCTTTTGTCCGGACGGATTTCTGCCCAGAAGACCCTTTGTACGGACGGCCTTTTGTCCGCACAACCTTTTGGCCACGCAGCATTTTGTCCAGACAGTCTTTTGTCCAGGAGGCCTTTTGTCTACACGGTCTGTTGTTCGCCGATCATCTGTCTGGCGACCATTTGTCCGTCGGCCTTCTGTCTGGTCATTTTAAGTATTGATCATGCTGTCATAGTAGCCGGATAACATGGATAGAACCCTTAACACCGGAGTCTATTAAACACTGTATATATATATGTATTATGCTTAATAAAACACTGAAAATTTTAAGTTTCTTATTAAACCTTTAAACATAAAGACCAAAAAATATATGTTATGTTTTTTGAGATGTAGAATAAAAACGCCTTAAAATTAAGGCCCTTTTGTTCTCCGCTCACTCATCCACGCAATCGGCGAAGATGTTCATACGTATCGGTTAGTAATTATTTATCGACCACTGTATAACGCTTATAACTTACACCAAGATGTAATTAAACACTTGTTCTGTTAATCGAAACTGTACACACAATATAAATTGTCTTGAAATTTCAAGGCTCCTACTTTCTTAAATTTTAAAGACATTAATGCCTTGAATTTCAGACATTAATAACCTTAAACAGCTTAGAAATTTGTGTCTGAAACGGTTAAAATAAAATTGTCTTATATTTAAGAAATTACTGTTGCCAATTTTAAGACAAAAATTTCGTGCTTTCAAGAAATAGTTGTCTTATGCTCAAGACTAATTTTCTAATTTTTGTGTATGTAAAAAGTTGCTCGGTTTATATTCTTATAAGAGTATATAAATAATCGAATTTCAAAGATATCGCGGGTTGAGTTCGGGCTCCTCCTATTTTACGTCATGGACGTATCTTAGGTTGTAAAATTGGGGAATTTGGTTGAGCTTAACTCTCAATTTTGAAGGCGGCTTATCTGCCAAATCTTGTTTCTTAGACATTTGTGTCTCAAAAATGAGCAAAATCAGTCTTTTATTTTAAACATATTTGTATTATATTTCAGACATGTCAGTTTTGTATTTCAAAAGTATTAGCCTTAATCGTTTATGAAACACAATCTTAAATTTAAGACATTTAAGTGATAAAAATTTCAGACACAGAATTCTGAAAAATTTCAGAAACTTATGTCTGGCACTGAAGACATATATGTCTGGAGTCTAAAGCAAAATTGTCTTGAATTTAATAAAATATTGGTTGATGATCAGAAAATGATTTTGTATATAGCTACGGACATTTACGAAATATCGTTGATTGTTTTGAATCGCGGAGAACACAGAATTGATTTTCAGTCAACTAGCTTGTTACTTTTAGGTCAGGCCTCCTACGTACAGAATAGATATTTTTTAGTTCAGGCGTCTCGTGATACAGAATAGATACACGCGTATATAATTATCCAGTCTATGTGTAGTATATATTTTAGCTGGTGAAATTGATTCGACAGTTTATTAAACCTACCAAGTTTCCCCGGTTCGTTCAGGTTCTGTTTGTTAACACTTTCTAAACAATTACGAGTGAGTTTTTTAGAAGTTACATTTCTAAAATATATAATGTATGGACCTGTATTAACGCTTTAGCTTAAATTTCTAGGTGTTGCCTCAATTGCTACTGGTTTAACAATGGCGTTTTATTTCGATGAACTGGATGCAGACCTCAGGTAAACCAAACAGCACAAACGACTACATAATATGTACACTGCAAAAAATGGTGAGTCTAATTGACTCTGTCTGAAATAGGGTTTCCGAGACTACACAAATCGAGTCAAAATTCGGCTCCAGCACAACCACATTCGACTTGTTAGTCGCACGTATGATTCTGGCAGAGTCGAATTTGACTCAGTTTGTGCAGTCTCGAAAAGCCTATTTCGGAGAGAGTCAATTTAACTCAGCATGTTTTGCAGTGTAGTTGACATTTGCACAGACCACCGTTGGTAATTTCAACCTGCATTCAAAGTTATCAATATTCGTGAACTATACCATCAGCTTGTACAAAAACGGCATGTAATGTGTGACATTTTATATTTGAAAGCTAGCAAACGACTTGCTTTTATCAGTGGTAGCAGTTAAACGTTTGTTGATGTTGCCTACTGAAATATATGAAAAACTCAAGATGCTTACAAAAATATACATAAATTTTTGTTTAATCTATTCAGCTAAACATTTATTTCACTAGTCATTGAACAAAATGTTGATTCATCAATGAGTGCATGATTCCTTAGACAACAGTATGCAACTTATGAATTTATGTGGAAAATGTACCAGCGCAAGTTAAATTTTTGTCTACCCTGCTCGCTTTGTTGTTGTAGAAGCGGTAGGTCTCACATTTAATACGTGTTAACCAGGGTGCAACCGGAATTCCGGTTCCGGTTCCGGCAATTTTTCACCTTCCGGTTCCGGTTCCGGTTCCGGTAAATTTTTACCGGATTTAAAAATTCCGGTATTATAATTTGGCCGTTTTCTTAACTTTGCTAATTTTTAAGAATCTCTTTTGACAGCCACTTGTACTCCGAATATAAGCCATTGATGGTGGATTTCACTTCAGTCGATGATGAAAATCTAAAATACAGCAAATAAAATAAATACCTATGTTCGACTAAGGTTATTTCACAAATAATAGAGCAAAAAATAAGATTAAAATGAAATTTTTGGTGAAATGCATTTTTCATTTTCCGGTTCCGGTTCCGGTAAAATTTTCAAATTCCGGTTCCGGTTCCGGTAAATTGTAATTCCGGTTGCACCCTGGTGTTAACCTTGAAGAAAAGTTTAGAGTTTATTATTAAAAATATATTAATGGAGCATGTTGATACCATGTAGGCATGGAAACGTACCGTAGTCACTGATCTTATTTGTGTGATTTGATGTCATGTTTTAACGAACTATATGCAAGCCAAGTATTTAGGAATGTCACCAAGTCTTGTTAACGACTTTTGTAACAGCTCTCATCAAACTTTACGCTTTCATAAGCGAAGCTTTGTAATTTTTACTCGATAATTTCCATACGCTTTATAAAACTGAAATGTAAAAAAATTATTTACAGTTGCTGGCTGGATCTGTCTCACAAATTGAAATATAGCAGCATCGTTCCGATTACAATAATGAGTTACATTGGACTTGTATTTGCTGAAAGTTCTGGCATTCATGTTTCCACCGGGTTACCGGTCCAACCACAAGCGAAGCATACTGCGTCAAAGTAAAGTTCGCATCACCGCTTAAAATGTAGTTTAAGCGGTGAATTCAGTCATATGCTATTTTGGGTAATATTAATTTGACGGGCGTAATAGTAGCCAAAGCATATTTTTCAGCCTTAGCGCATTTCTTCTCCAAATCCTAAGAATAAATCTAAAACTAAAGCCTAAGTCTGAGCAAAAAATTGGTTGCAAGAATAAGCCTACTTTGTTTCAGTCGTGGGACGAACCCTGATGCTTCTCAATACAGAATGGGTTTTAGGTTTGGCATTGAACGGCTCTCGAGCTTCATGGTTATAACGCTTTTACTCGTCAATAATTTTGCGTATCATTAACTGTCATTTGCTCAACCCTGATTTCTTGGCTTGCATGTTAGCCTTACCCTAAGCCTTAGCCTCCCACTCTCTGTTTCTCTCAGAGCAGGCAAGGATTAAGATTAGGATGAAAACGATCTCTACTCAATTGGGTTTGTTTTGTTTCGTAACAAAATGGGCATAGTCTTGCAAAAGCATTGATTCTGGAAAGTAACATTTAGTCATGTTTACCGTCGAATCATGGAGGAATGAGGAGATGCATCATCTCACCAAAAGTGTGAAGCCAAGAGGAGGCGGCACTGATAAATACTATGAATGTATAGTATTTGCAACGCACATTGGTATTACCAAGAGTGGATGATGCCTACTTCAACAAAAGTCTGCAACTCGGTACATTCTATGTAGAAAAGAATGTATCCGGCACGCGTTGCGTTTTTGGCCTACCCCATTTATTTAGAGGGGGTGTATAACTTGTGCAAACCATGACGATTTATATATCCGGCAACAAAAATTGCTTCGCTTATAGTTTAATTTAGGGTTATTGCATGTGACAGAGTACCCCCTCTAAACAAGTGGGGTCAGCCAAAAACGCAATGCCCAGTGGTGCATTTTGTACCATACGGAACTCAAAGAGTTGCACACTCTTGTATCATAATGCCGATTTCTCAAAATGATTAAGCGTTTGTTCCATTTCGTCTCAAAAATTTATTACAAACACTTCTGTTTATATCATGCAATATATTTTATAATCTGTCAATTGGAAGGCAATTGTATCGGGTTCATTGACAGGGATGCAAGGATGGAACTTTTAGTCACCCAAGTTGATGTGTCAAGCTGTCCGAACGGGCTCAGTAATAAACGATATTTATACAGTTACTTAATTGTCTGTTTCAGAATTACACAACGTTATATGATGATGAAAATATCGTTGAGTTTTGTTACATGGGTAGTTGGTGTTATTGGCTCGTACACTCGACATCCAGCATTGGTGACTGCTGCGGCGACCTTGCATGTTGTGGTTGGCGTAGCGATTGCAATTTATCACATTACTTCGGATCCGTCCGTAAGAAACTAAAGAGATATTTAATAAATTGTAGTCCGCTCTCGTCGTAAATTTTACTCAATACCTGTTGGGTACAACAACCTCCGATTTATGTTATAGCACAAATTAAACAACTTCAACACAACTCGATCGAGTCATCAATTAAATTTGTGTATAAAATTTTGAGTTTTAAGCCCTATTCACACGTGCAAATTTTTGCTACGAGAACTTGCAGCTGCAACTTGCCCTTGCAAGTTTTGTTTGAAATCCCGTTTGAAAAACTTGCAGCTGCAAATAATTCATTAAAAATCATAGCCATGAATTTAGTTTACATGTGTGAATAACCGTACAAGTTCACTGAATTTATTGCAGCCGCTTCCTCATTGGCTGATGAAAAAATGTAAATTCTGCTTGCAAATTGCAAGCTGCAAGTTCTCGCAGCAAAACTTGCACGTGTAAATAGTGCATAAAACATTTTTATGGACTATATTGATAAGCAAATCAGCGTAAATTATGTGCGAGAAATTATACACAGTGCTTAAAAATTGCGCGTATACGCATTATAGTATTTCCACAAGACTAGACGGCCCCATTGCACTCGATGGTCAAGCTCCTACTGCTAGGTGGTAATGGTAAACGTCAGGGTGCAACCGGAATTTTATAAAATACCGAAACCGGAAAGTTAAAAAATACCAGAACCGGAACCAGAGCCGCACCGGAAAATAAAAATTACTTGTTACCGAAAAATTCATTTTTAACGCTATTTTATTGCTTTTAATGCTGTAAAAACACCATTTAGATTCCTAAAATCCTGAAACAAATGCAGTAGGTGGAAACATATATGATAAATTATTGAGAATGGTACAAAGGAAAATTGGGTGAAAAATACCGCATTTATCACCGAAACCGAATAGTGAGAAACGCCAGATTTTCCCACCGGAACCGTAATTCCGGTTGCACCCTGGTAAACGCATAACATAGCACCTTTGAGTTCATGTGCAAATGCTAGCTTGAAGCTGGTTCTCTGATGAAATAGATAATATTCATGTAAGAAAAGGTCAATATTGTTTTTAACCTCAGCAATGCGGAGTATTCGAGAACATAAAGTCGGCATTGATGCCTACCACTTACTAAAAACGAATTTAGTTGTGAAGATAAATTTTAGTTATATAAACTAAATACGTTTATCAAGTCTTTTACATAATTTTTGTAATTTCTGCAACGCAATTCGGGGCACAGTGGTACCTAAAATTGTCGAAAGCAAAAGAGTGTTATTTTGCCAAAATCACATTGTTTTGCGAAAAAAATGTGACAAGATGATCCAGTAAAATCAAGTATTAACTTTAACTTTACAGTAACGCGAAAACTGTTTTCGCTTTTCATCACCACTCGCAATAAAATCGTTTATGTCATTCACCAGTAAATTGTCAACGATACCACTATAAATGCTCATTAACAGCGTGTGGTTTAATCGTTTTTGTGTTTACGTAAACCTCAACTTTCAATTTAGACAGTACGAAGCAAACGTTTCGTTCTCGTTTTTCTGCGTTTTGCATTTTTGTGGTAAATCTTGTACTTTGAATATAGTCAGGTTCCGGAAATTGATTTTTTCACTATGCAAATGTTATTTTGTTTTCAGGTCCATGCGTTAGTATCAGCCATTGTGAAGAAACTTTTCAAATGCTGCTACTGCAACCGAAATAGGGCTTCAACTGGACCGACTTTACGCGTATTATAATGCGAAACTTTAACATTATATATGCGTGAAACCAAAAACCAATTGTTTTAAATGGCCGATGTAAAGAAAAGGGGCGCATCGTGTTATAAGCCTAAACCTAAGTGTAAGAATGAGTATTATCCTAAGCCTTAGCCTAAGCCAAGCAGAGAAAAATTAGTCTAAAGCTTAAGCTTACTCTATTGCAGTCCCACAGAAAAACGTTCCACCCCTGATCTTTACATGAGCCTTTTAAATTATGTAAATTTGAATAAATTTCCGTATTGAATTTTGAATTAACAATGTTTTTGGAACTGTTCTTTAAATGTGAGTTAAAAATGTGTTTTGTGCCTAATAATAACATGTATATAATTAGGAAATGTGTCTGAGGAAAAATGTGTTTCCAAACAACAAAACCAAATCATAATACCAACGTTAACTAAAAACAACTGAGAGTTTACGATTACTTAAAAAATTCAGAGATGATGGCTGGGTTTGTCTGAAGTAATTTCTTCGCCTATTTAAGTAAAGTACTTAACTTTTCGAAAAAACAGATGAATGCCAAACGTGAACCACTGTCATAACAAAATAGTAATAGTTTTGCTTTATAATAAAGAGGCACCACTAGTCTACAATTTCATTTAGAACAAGGTTAGTATGCCTGAGCTGCTAATTTGCAATATGTCAAATTCAGTCAGTAACGTAAGCATTTACTTATTAACTTAGTAAGCTTTTAATAACTACAAAATGATTACTTCGCGTAACTTATATGAAAACTTTGCCATAACGTGTAGTTTAACGATATCATCAGCATAAATTCAACCAAAGCAAAGTTCATTCTGTTCGGTTGACTAAATGGCTGGTCCGCATCAATACGCTGCCGTTAAAAGATATTGCTCCACTGAAGCTTGCCATCAAAATCTACGCGGTACCACTACATGATCTATACTTGAAAATTGATTTGGATTGCACAGGTCTTCCTCAACTGTGTGCCTATGGTCTGCAAGATTCCGATCTGTATGCCAACTGTCACATATACGGACTCGAGGGTACCCAATCATCAGATAGTAGTTTCGACCTCATTAAATCGAATTAATCACCAAAATATGCTGGCCAATGAAGGACTATTTAAACTTTGATGAAGCTGCCTAGGTGAAAACCATATAGTTGTTTGTGTCCAAGCTCCATTGCAAGCATTCCTTGACAAAGCAACACCCTTTAGAGAGACTCATGACAATCCGGTACCACAACAATACACTTATAGATTATATACAAACACAAGTGTGAAAACTTGTACATTTTTTGTATTTTATGCTGTTAATCTATGGTATCTTATAGTTTACAAAAGGGACTGTTTCCCGATAATCCACAGAAGCATAGCGCTTTCCAGAGTTCCAATGGAATTCCGATTCCGGCTGAAATTCAGACAAAATTTGCATTTCGATTCTGATTCCGATGGTGTGTGATTCGGATGCCGGAATTCTCCGGTATTTTCGGTGACATGTGTTTTTCCATCAAAATTATTTCATATTTGAACTTATGTTCCCCCTTGTTTTAAGGCAATCAAAAAATACAGAAAATAAATTGCAAAACCACCTGATTTTGAGAATTACTTTGCCACTGAAAACTTACACTGAGAAACAAAACCACCTGAGTTTGAGAATTACTTTGCCACTGAAAACTTACACTGAGAAACAAAACCACCTGATTTTGAGAATTACTTTGCCACTGAAAACACACTGAGAAACAAAACCACCTGATTTTGAGAATTACTTTGCCACTGAAAACTTACACTGAGAAAATACTGTGTAAACTGTGAAATAAAATCTATTTGGTCTTACGACTATAAATATTAACGAAATCGACAGTTAAATCTAAGAATTCCGATTCCAGTTCCGATTCCGGTTCCGGCGAGCACATTCAATTCGGTTGGAACCCTGCTGCTTTCTAAAGGTGCTTTGATCGATTAATCATTAGTTTACTCTGGTAAACTATTACCAAGCTGAAAAACTTTTTGGTGTACAACTATGCAGGAGTTTGATCCATTTGCTTCTGAAATGAATAATTAATCTGTTTGCAAGCAATTAACATAGGTCGTCCACTAAGTTCAGTGATGGGGATCACATATTTTTTAACAACAGATTATTCGGTAATTCTTACCGGTATTTGTCTGCATATCCGCACTCTATTTTAGATCCGAAATTTAATTTTCAATTGTTCATCTTTTTGAAGTTCAATTTTTATTCCCTGTGTACTTCTTTTTTATTTGTTCCCAGTAAAGTGTCCTAAGTCTGAAAATTACCGCTGTAAGCTAAATTACTTTCAGCAATACTTTAACTTTGAGCCAATGCAACAGTGAGGTTTACAAGCAACTCTTCTTCAAATTATACAGTTAAAGGTGTAATTACGTTCAAAGAATGAAGAAGTAGGTTGAAATATACGCGTAATCAAATAAACTTTAAACAGAAAGTTAAAACAGGCTGATATATATACATAGGTCTGAGACAAAATTGGAGTCTCTAAGAACCGGCTATCATATGCTACAACTTTTAGCGTAATCAAGACGCCTATCAATGTGAATTGAGCTGAAAGCAATTTATCATTAAGATTTTTTCACTCTATTCATATCATATCTCGTGTAACGTTTTCTCTTAGCTTTCCGACATATTTGTCTGGTATTTCAAAAATATTTATCTTAATCGTGTATTGAACACACTCTTAAATTTATGACATTTAAGTGCTAAAATTTTCGGACACAAATTTCTGCAAAATTTCACAAACCATTAAAGTCTTATTTCCAAGACATATATGTCTGGAGCCTAGATTAAGACATAATTGTCTTTAATTTAAGAAAATATTTCTTGAATATCAGAAAATGTTTTTTGTGCGTAAGTTGTGGGTTATATAAAGCACACACCGTTAAGGTTTGGAGTTTTAGTTTCATCCGCTGCAGTTTTAGATTGATCCAACTGCTATATCTTTGTTGCTCATTTATCAGTCAGCAGGTTGGGATGCAAATTTAAGTCAAATAAAGAAACAGCTCATGTGCTATTACTAATATTGTGCATCCGCACAGCCAAGTAACAGTTCTGCTTCGGTAGCTTGGCTCAACGACATCCTGCTTCCCACTGCGCCTAGAGTTCGACTCCAGCTTCAGCTTTCCGTTGGAGCATATTCGTTCCTTCGCTAATTTAATGACCACATCAAAGGTCAGCTCTTTGACCTGAGTCGACGGAGTTAAAAATTTGTCCAACTTAGCACGAAAAACGCAGCTGAAAATTGGAGTGTTAATACTGAGAGGGCATGTTCATTCGGCTAGGTAGCGTATGCTGTGATCTCATCCTGCTACGAGGTACGAGTAATACCGGAACGAGAATTGCATCATGCCACGCGACATCTGTATCTTTTACGTAATATGTTTATACAAAAACTAACAAAATAATTCGCGACGTTAAATCAAACTACCAGTACACAAGCATAAAACCTATTAATTCTCGTGTACACACAAAATAAATTGTCTTGTATTCAAAAAATATTGTTTGAAATTTAAAAGGCAGTTATGTCTTGATACAGACTCCAGACATATATGTCTTGAATTTAAGTATTGTTTCTTAAATTTTTCAGAAATATCTATCTTGTATTTCAGTAATATTTGTACAATATGTAAATGAACCAAGAGGTTACA
>JASANG010003892.1:0-32469 GCA_030248215.1 Enoplolaimus lenunculus
ATTTTAGCAACTATGGTTTGAACCATTTAACCCGTGTTGCATTTTCGAATAATGAAAACAATCACTTTAGCCGAAACCTTAATTTTAAACCAGTTTTCTTCCAGTTTTGCATATTAACTATGCGCACATTCATCCATATTGTTTTAAATTTCCGGCGGATTTAAACCCGAAAGTGTGTTGAAATTCAGCAACTGGGTAGGTAAGGTCAGGCCTGAAGGATTGTGTTCTCAGAGCTGGTAATGTTGCTTAATAATTCAAGTCTCAAATTAGGAGCCGATATTCTCAAATGTATGTAGCAGCTATTACTAGTTGGTGAATCGGGTAACTGTTGAATCACAAAGTGATGCGGTCCGAAATTTGGCTCAGCAATTGATTTGCGGTTAATTCTACACCGTCTTTGAGCGTTGTGGTTTCTGTCGTTCGCTTGTTTGAAAACCTATTCTTAACTGGTGATAAGTGCTACACCACCACTTAGAATACGGTCAAAGCTGTTGGCTGAATAATGCATCGTTCACTATAAAAAACTTCATTTTGAAACCAAAACGTTAAAAGATAGGGTTAACACGTGTTAATTGTCTCAATTGTATTGCGTTAATCCTACAGGCAGAAATTTCGTTAACCCTACCCCAGTACACATCACAGCTCGATCCTAATACGTGTCACAGGACATGTTGTAACACGCGTTAGGGTAGAGTTAATGCAATTTTTGCGTTATGATAGGGTTAACGCAAGACAATTTTCAAAAAGGACACGTGTTAACCCTACGTTATAATGTTTTCGGTGGCAAAATGAAATTTTGCATTGTGAACGATGCATAATACCAACAGCGTTGCGTAGTTAAATTTGAACAATCAACTTACTACTAATAATTCGCGTCTGCGAAATCACTGCTACAACTAATTTTCTACTAATATTCATCATATGTTTTATCAAAATTGCACTAAATTACGTATAATTCTCAGTAAAAACAAATACAACTCGTTATTACAAACAGAGGCCGATATTCTCAAATGAGTACAACATTTAGCACTGGTTAGCGATATGTTTTCAAACTAACTAACTTGTGCAACTTTTAGGTCTTAAAATTTGCATAAAATTAGTGCACATCAATTTAAAAACAGGCTAACGTTTGAACCAAACATTGTTTAGTTCGAAACCTGCCAGATTTATTACAGGACCCGAACTAAGTGCTACATACAATTGAAAATATGGTAAATGATTTCAATTTTAGATTTACCGTGTATATTGAAAGAAATCGCATTCAAAGTCAAACTTAATTACAATTAAGTCAAAATAATTACTGTCAAGCCCGTAGTCAGCTCACCGTGCTAGAAGAGGTTAAATATTTCTCAGGAGAGGCATATGAATAGTTTTCACCGACCTACAAACAAGATTGAAAATTTTCAAGGGAGACCAAAATTCTTTCGCTACAGTTGAACTCCCCCTGGCTCCCCTTTTGCTATGGGACAGGTTCTTGCTACTGTTAACGTAGCTACTTAACAAGCATTCGCCAATGACCGCATCCAAGCTCTTTTGACAGCTCGTACGTGGTTTCTGCTGTAAAAAATGCTTAACACCTGGGACCTTTATAACGTCAGAACTTTTAAAATGTTACTATCTTTGATTAAAGTATGACATAACATATCTGAAACATTTTAAAATATTAATTAAATATATACATATATACACTTTATAATAACCCGTCGCTTATCAAAACCTGCAAAATCTGCAAAAAACTGCAAAATACAATGCCCAAAAACGCTCAAAGTATGATAACCACAATTGTTTTACAGCTAAGTTTGAAATAAATCAAATGTTATTCTACTACTTTCTGGAGCGTGTTATGTTTTGACAAAGACCGCATTGTTATTGGGTATAAACATTGCGTAAAAACAAAAAGTTACAATCATGTTACAGGACCCATAGCCCGAAGAAGGGGGCGAAGGATCGGCCCCGTCTCAAAAAATTATGCCTCTTTAGAAAAGTTTCATAATTGCTTGTAAATCATCGCTAACCCAATGTATGCCTTTCCTAAAACATTTCCAGCCTTCCTAGCAAGGTCAGCTGGCTACGAGCTTTGCATCTCGCGCTAAAATAGGATCGTTTTCGAGTATTAATAGTACCAAGAGTCGATGGTGACCCTACGAACAAGAGTGCGCAACTGTCAAAAATAGACGTGACGTAAAAAGTATCAAAGCGTGTTGCGTTTTCCCATAGTTCTCTTATTTAGGGGGTGACAGTTGCATACAGAAAGTAAGATATGACAAAAATTTAAATCATGGACGTATACGGACATTGGCTGGGTATCTGAAATCATACTAAGTATTTACTTAAGTTATACTTAAGTAATTACTTATGTCACTGGACCTATACGGACATTGGCTGGGTTTCTGAAATCATACTAAAGTATTTACTTAAGTTATACTTAAGTAATTACTTATGTCACTGGACCTATACGGACATTGGCTGGGTTTCTGAAATCATACTAAAGTATTTACTTAAGTTATACTTAAGTAATTACTTAAGTCACTGGACGTATACGGACATTGGCTGGGTTTCTGAAATCATACTAAGCATTTACTTAAGTTATACTTAAGTAATTACTTAAGTCACTGACTTAAGCAATTACTTAACTTTTTGAGCAAAACCAAACAAACGGCTATGTGAGCTACTGTCATAAAAAGAAGTAATAGTTTCGCTTTATGTTAAGCAGACTTCATGTCTCTACAATTTCAATTAAATCAAGGTTAGTATGTTTCAACGGTTTTACTTTGTAACATATCAAATTTAGTTAGCGACTTAAGTATTTACTTAATTTTGGTACGCTTTTTAAAACGACAATATGGTTAAGTATTAATTACTTAGCACCAGGGTTCCAATCGGAAGTAAATTTTACTGGAAGCGGAATCGGAATCGGAATCGGAATTTAAGTTTTAGTAATTATATCAAAAAGTAAAGTGTATGACTTTTGACATTTTGTTGCAGTATGTTTGTTTGTATTGTTCACAGTTTTAGTAAAAATTGCTGGTATAGCTGACTGTATTAGCGATATACTGACCTGTAAAATTTTGATATTAATGTAGGTCGGACAATTCTAAGAGCAGCCTGTCAAATCTCAATACACAGGAACAACTTGGCTTTATGTTTAAATGCAGTTAAACATTTTGAGCATTTCAAAACTTTAAATATGAACGCTGATGAAATCATAAGTAACAGGAATCAGATTTTTAAAAATTATCCAATTCAATGGAGCGTCGTTTTCACTACAGCAAAGATACTATTGAACCAAATATCGAGCTATATTTGAGAACTAGTGAGGCTAACATCACTGCTTGCCGCTATGAAGTAGAATTTTAACTTTATATTTTTTATTCGTTTAAAGGTGGAGCTTAAAGTTTTCAAGTGCAGTCACATTTTGACAATCAGCGAAATAATTTACTCTGCTACTGAGAATACTTACTAACAAAAACAGATTTGCAAACAAACGAAAAAATAGGCAGAATTTAAGTTCAATCAATATTAAAAACTCATAGCCGAAAAATCGAAATTCCGGCATCGGAATAGAAGCCAGTCGGAATCGGAATTGAAACCCAAGTTTTTTCGGAATTTTAGCCGGAATCGGAATTCCGTTGGAACCCTATTTAACACGTACTTGACTACTAAGTTGTACTTAAGTAGGGCTTTGGAAACACAGCCTATGTTTTACACCGTGCATTGCTCAGTCCTTGTGTGCTTTCAAGGTTTCAACTCCCCTTTTAATCTGGGGGAGTATAGGAAATTGAAACGCGTTGCGGGTACATTTAGATTCTTTTATAAACAGAATGTTCGCAGTTGCATAGTTGCATACTCTTTTTAAAGTATGCATCATCCGCTCTTTGTGGTAACAGGGCCTGAGAAGCCACCCCCGTTCACCACATTCGGGGACCACACCATAAAAAGGGCCCCCACCCTTGCAAGTTTACACAAAAAATTTGAAGAGTATTTTGATCATCGCAAGAGCCTCCACCTCTGAATTTTTGGGGTGGGGCACACTAGCCTGCTCCAACACTGGGTAGTGTAGGTGGCTGTGCCACTCCTAAATATATTTCAACCTAAAAACTAAAACAAATCTAAAACCAAACGCTAAACTACACCTTAGGGAGTCCCCGGCTCCGCCTAGTCTCTCTTAGAACCTAAGTTAGGCTCAGGCGTTGCTAAATGGCGAAGAATTTGTAAATCTATGCATGACGGCTGCGTCCGCAAGGTATCACAGGGGCCCTGCGTGGCCATTTAATATATTATTGTCAGGCTTAATGCGTGAAATCGCTTAGCTAGAGGTAGGGAGGGGACATTGTTGTTGTTGTTGTGATGTATATATTGTAGTGACGGATGTGAGTGTCCCTAAGGGGCCCGAGACGCCCGGGACACTCAAAATTATGCAAATCAACTCAACATGGGGGCTGGGGTAGCCAGCCTCCATGATCATTGTTGTATTTGTTGACTTAGAATGCGGTGCGTTTTTGTAAATTGTTTGAGCTAGCAATTGGCGTGTAGTTTAATCGGTTATAGAGTTGATCTGCATACTTGAACCGGGTGACTTAGGCAAAGAAGGAGTTTAACGGAAATAGAGTCACGGTAGCTCAATGTGAGCACAGTGAAACCGGCGTAATCAGAGATTCATTAAGGAAAGCGCACAGCGCGGAGCCTTCGGGCAGTACCAGGATAAAACCGGGGATATTGGGGAATGTGTTAACGGAGTTCTTGGGAATTTTATTCGGAGTTTTCTGGGGTTGGTCGATTCTAGCGGGGCTAGTTTCGGCTGGTTTTTCTGGGGATTCTTGGGATTTTGTACGGTTAACTGGGGATTGACGGAGTATCCGGGGTTTGTCACGTTAAGTTTGCATTTGGCTTTGTACGGTGTGAGCTTGTGACTTAGTGGAACAACAGGGTTAAGAGTATTGTAGTTGATGTGCGGAAAGCACCTGTAACAAAGGAACTTTCGGCAGATTCGGTTGTGACAAGGTCGGCAGCGTGAGCATATTACTCGATTACTCGTTGTACTCGGTATTTGTGCTTAAATGAATATAGCTTTAATACGGTGTTGGGTGGAATAAAAGGGGAAACGACTGCCATGAACCAGAGCGAATAGCGTCATTAGAGTACGGACTTCAAGCGCGGAGTTGGTGGTTTCATTGATCATCCGAAATCAAGAAAAAATTACGGGTAGTATCAACAGTAGGACAACAATGGCGCCATTTCTTAAAATCCATAAGGCGCGAAACAAGGCGGCCAGAGGCGTAGCCACGAATTCATTTCAGAACGGCAAAGCTTTCTTTAAAAGTAAAAAAATTCATTTAATTCTTTAATGTTGGTTACAATATTCTAAGGGTTGCGCTATACTTTTTAATCATTTTAATGCCTTTCGTCGCCAAGCCAAAGCTTAAGTGTAAAAATGAGCTTACACCTAATCTTCCGCCTAACCTGCCTAAGCCTAAGCCTATGCAACAAATCAGACTAAAGCTTATTAAGTGTAATGCAATCCCACACAAAAACGTTCCGCACCTGATCAGTACATGGGCACCAACCAAAGTTGCTAAAGACTAAACCAAACCATGTGTAATATTTATATGCTTATATTGAAATTTTGAAACAGACATATTTTATTTCAATGAACATTAAATTGAACGCAATTATCATCTTGAATTCTTGCTTTCAAATTTAAAATCGAGGTTTATACTCTAAAAATAACAATAGCCTTTATATTTCCAACTAGCGATAAGTTTTCAAACTAGCGAACGAGTGCAAATACGGATCTAAAAAATTTGCGCAAATATATCGCAGATCTAGGGCAAATAGCAACTCAATTTCTAAACGAAACCATACCTATTGCTAATAATACCAGATCAATTGCCATGCGGCGACGGGTGCTATACAAATTTGAGAATATGAACAAAATAAATCAACGAAACGTTTGGAATTGTATTGAAAAAATTTTTTGTAGTGTATGAACTAATGAATATTGAGGTTGGCAATTAAGCGAATTTTTTGCATTTAATTTCACCTAATTTTGCGTCAATTTCAGGATCAAGCAATTGCATGAGTTCGTCAGTTTGAAAACCAATCGCTAACAAGTGATAGATGTTATACGCATTTAGGAATATATATGGGTAGTGAACTGATTTGCTAAAATATAACGTTTTTGAGCGTGTAGTTTTGTAAAACCTAATCTAAAGCCAAACCGGTAGTTGGAACACTGTTTGTCTACAACAGAGTTCAGACTATTCCATGTGGTATCACGGCAAATCGTTGCCCGACAACTGGTAATCTCAAATTTTTATTGACTTCACAATTCGTTGCCCATCAATGCTCAACGCAGGTTTAGGTTTAGACTTAGGATTACGCTTAGGATTATGTCTAGATTTAATAGACTTTAGTACACTATTGGGCGACAAAGCTGTCGGGCGATGAATTGTCGCAGATTCATTTCGTCTGAGCGAGTAGTTGTCGGGTGACCAATTGTCCTAGATTCTATTTTGTATATTGGCCCATGTTACTTTAAGGAGGGACGTCAATGTTTCTGGTGGGTCTACGAAAGAGTAGGTTTAGATTAGATTACATTTTTTTTGCTTAGGCTTAGACTTAGGATTAGGTTTAGGCTTAGGCTTAGGAATTCATTTTTGTAACGCTCAAGCTTAGGCTTATGCTTACAAATACGCTTAATCTACTGTTACGTCCCTTAAAGTATTAACATTGGCCCGTATATTTATGTACCAATTTCGAACCATATGCCTTTGATAAACTTAGCTCAAAATTTAATAATACTTCTTTCACGACTGAGTCCCCGTTTCTAAATTGAATGCTTTTCTACGAAAAACACAAAGAGTTTATAGTATTTTCGACTTTATTTCAAAGAGATTACAGATGCTTCACGTATAATATATATGTTTAATTCTCGTATATAAGCAGCATAAATGTGTTTTTAAATACTTAAATTCTTCTCGTAGCTGACACCTTAATGCTATATTAAGTCAAGACGGCAATTATGGGATGCGGACAAGATGTGTGCCACATCTGAACATAATTGTCCCCATCCGCCCTGCCCGTGAATCCAAGACCTTAATCACTGCATACGGAGAATTTTAGTTTAGGAAACTGTTTCCTGTTAATACATCTCACTGCAACCCCAGTGATTATTCGTGGTTGCTGGCTTAGATTTTGTTAATTTTATGCAGTTTCCACAAAATCATGCGAACACCAGGTAACGAATACTGAAGCATTTTTGGTTTCAGTGTCCATCAAACTACCCTATACAAAGTTACCCGTTGTGTACGTACGTATGGTATTGTGGAAGTTGCATAAGTCCTTAGGAAGTCTTCGACAATTTCAGATCTGGTTTCTATTTTGTCTGTTAATACTTCCGTATGTGGTAAATCAATGTTTTAAGATGTTTGTATCATAGGTCTATGTTAAGATCAGGGGCGGAACTTTTTTCTGTGGCACTAATTTTTGACCACAAATAATCAATAGCATTTTAAAAGAATTATATGCTTTAGGAAAATTTTCCTTGCCATATCGTGCAAATCAACCTGTGTCCCGTGTACTAACAAGTTCCTGGCTGCGAGTTTATTTAAATTATAGCAGCAATAGCACGTTTATGTCTATAACTGTATTAGTTAAAACTATAAGATTTAATCAAATTCAGGTATGAATGAGATAAATAGTGTATTAAGAAGACAAATTTGAGTAAAAATCTTGTTATAAAAAGTGCATAATTTAGCGAATCCTGAACGCTGTACTATGTTTTCGCGTTAATATTTTCAAACATTTCAACGTAGTTTGTAATTGGGTTGACTGCAGAACCATTAACGATTGGTTGATCTATATAATTAATGTTTCATCTGTGAAAACGTTTGCTCCAATCAGCTGGATTCTCTGCGGACGACACACCATCAGGTCGTCCGCAGAACTCATCCAGTGACATTCCGTAACTTGACATCGTGCAGATTTGACGATTTTTCGGCCAAAATTAGGCATAAGCTTCGGCAGCTGTCTGGCGACAAGTTGTCGGCTGACGAGTTGTGATAGTTTCGTTTTTACTCGCAGCAACTATGCTTCATGCCCTTTAAATGTCCTTATTGATTTCAGGGCCGGCGTTACGATAGTCAGGCATTACCCAAACAGGTCCGACGGGGCCCCACTAAATTGTTCTTTGGATCTATAACTTCTAGATGCGCGGAAAAAGTTGATAGTTTTCCATGATGGGCCCCAAAGGTCATCCCTCCCAACTGGAATGTTTGGGGGAGCGCTTCCGCCGGCACTGCTTTTTTGCTAAACCGGATGCTATTCATTTTAAACACAATATGTGCAATTCTGTTTGTTACATGTAAAATTCGCACAAATGGCTTAAAATGGTGTAAATCGCAGACCACTAGCCAGCTCTAGCTTTCTAGGAAACCTAAACATTTTTCATGAGGGGCGCCTATAATGGTTTTAAATTGCGTACAAGTAAGGTTGCAAAATTTCTTACTGGGAGCAATTTGTTCCAGGTGGGATGTACCCCGCCCTAGCTTCCCTCTGGCTGCATCCCCAGTCAAACTGTGCTAACCGATAATTGTTCGGTCACAGCTAGTTTTCACTATTCGGTTTCGATTCTGGCAAATATTCCGCAACTACTTTCTGTTTCCGGTTCTTGTTCCTGGTATCATCGAATTCCGGTTCAAGAGATGTAAATTTTTCTGATACTTCCGGCGGTGACCACATGCAATTTGTAGTGTAAAGCACTAATGACCCCGGTTAAATTCCACCCTTCGTGTAGCTCTCCAAACCGCATGATTACTAAAGACTCACCACAGTAAAAATATTAATTTTTGTTCTAGAATTTGATTCTGACAGACGAATAATTCGCTAATATTGACATTTCAAAAATCTTGCTCAGTTAAATTTGAAGACAAAACATCATCGGCTCAGATTAATATTTTTATTATATGCCGTAGGATAATATTATGTTGTAATAAGTCGATTTTGACATTCTTTTATTAACCTTTTCAGGGCGAGTTATGATACCGAAACATCACCTTACGTTGAACTTGAATGCCAGTTGAATTTTGTAATTTATACGCTCTCGCACAGACTGTAGCCAGCTCAACTGTCTAAAATCGTAAAAATTGTCAGAACGTACATGGAAGGGACTTATAAACCTTGTAATTCGGGCCAAAAAACTTTTCTAGGAATTCAAAAGTTTTTCGACGACCAGATGAACCAGCTGGACATCTCTTTGGTCGTAGGTTCACTCTCGGTATTCGCAGACAGTCGGAAATATTCAGCTATCATTCAGCGATCACTGATATATTATATGTCACGATATTTTTTCAGAATATCTTTTAAAAGGTCGTTGCTAAGCAATGGCGGATCCGTGGGGGGCCCACCCCGGCCGTGCCCCCCCCACCCCAACAGCATCTCGACAAAAATTATATAAATTGTGTGACAATAGTTCGTGGTTTGTGTATGGGTCAAAAGTAAGTTTATTACCTGTTAAATTTTGCCCTCCCCCTCCATTTTAAGATCCTGGATCCGCCACTGTTGCTAAGCCTTAACAAATTTGGCCAAGGTGTAGACAGGGCCATAACAGTAGCATGAGCATATTTGTAGAGGCTTAAGCATGCGCAAAAAACCAGTTTAAATCTTAAGCTTACTCTATTGCATTCGCGCAGAAAACCGTTTCGCACTGATCTTTACATACATGGACCACAAATTTGTAGCCTTCAACACTTCGGTGCACACAAGCTGGGCGTGATTGTACTTTCAACCGTTCGGTTACGATATACTTAAGGTTAGGCTTAATAGTTAATCTGATAGCTTTTTAAACAAGCTGGAATTGTTCGTTGTACTGTTTGAAATTACAATTGAGGATAACACAGTCTCGTAGCGCTAAGCATATACAAAGTTATTGAAATCAAAAGACAATCTTTAAAATTTATAAAAATTTTACAATTTTCGGATTGATCGTTGATATTTTTAGTGTTCTCTCGTTTATCCAGTTTATATACCCATGACTCCACTCCTTAACGCCCACATTCTTGAGCTTAATGAGTGAATGTGATTGCCATTATATATATCTATATATAGATATAGATATACATATATGTGTGTATATATACGTCAGACTAGTAAATATTTTTAGAGAAACAGCATGCAACTAGAACAGATACTGAGGCAGTTTTTGGATTTTGAGCAATAATTGAGCTAATTGAGAACGGCAAAGCGAGCAAACAGGAGTCAGATGATTTGTTAAAAGATTAATATTTTTACAATCGCAATGTTCAACTTTTAAACTGTAACGCGTTTCGACGGAGCTAATTAATATAACATTGGACGAATTTTTGGCCGTGTACAAGAGTTTGAGACACAATTTTTAACTCAAAGATATAAATAAATAAATAAATAACATCAGTCGCAGATTCAGAAACACTTTTAACGAGGGCACACGGTAGACTATTTTGTCTAATTCGTGAACGAAGCGAGCGGGAAGCCAAATTGTCGTTTTATTATTTAATGTTAATACAACAATTTCGGTTGTGATCCCTGTTTATAAGGCGATAGCCTGAGTTGGCCCTATTGGCATCACTTGAGCGAATGACTTAAAGTACATTTCGACGTGAAGTACAAATGGTGTAAAATGATGTTTCAGCGTCAAAACGGCGAAAAAAACTACCGTTTGTTTGAGAAAGTTGGTACAGAAAGTTCTGTTGAGTATTTTACTTTGGATTCATTTATTTTAATATTTAACTTATATAATTTTGTTGTTGTTGTTGTTGTTGTTGTTGTCGTTTTCTTTGTTTTCATTTACCTGAAGTAATATTCTATTTATACGGCCAAATACACTACAATTGAGACATCTGTCTGTACACGTGTTTTTCTATCTTAAACATTCGTATAAAATGTCTTAAAATCATCAAACAACGTTTTCCTCAAATACGAGGCGTATTTTCAAAAAATAATTCAAGTTTAATTCCAATATTCCATAATTTGGACTTTCTTATAAGAGCATTTATGAAAAACAGCAAAACAAACAGTATATATATTCTCATTTGTACCAAAAATCGTTAACTGCAACCAAGAGTTGTATTCTCAAATGGCTAAAGCACCTATCACCAGTTAGTAGTAGGTTCTTAAACAAGTGAACATAATTAAAAAAATCTAAAATATAAAATTTTGCAACATTTGAAATTCTAAAAACCATGTTTTACATCGAATGCAGTATTTGCATTATTATTTTATTTTGAGTAAATTCTAGCGTCAGATTCACAGTTTCTGTGGGAGGTTATCCCGATGAAGTGTGTAAGCGTTCACCCCGGGTCAGATTCACAGTTTCCGTGGGAGGTTATCACGATGAAGTTTGTAAGCGTTCACCCCGGGTCAGATTCACAGTTTCCGTGGAAGGTTATCACGATGAAGTTTGTAAGCGTTCACCCCGGGTCAGATTCACAGTTTCCGTGGGAGGTTATCACGATGAAGTTTGTAAGCGTTCACCCCGGGTCAGATTCACAGTTTCCGTGGGAGGTTATCACGATGAAGTTTGTAAGCGTTCACCCCGGGTCAGATTCACAATTTCCGTGTGAGGGGTTTATTACGATGAAATTTGTAAGCGTTCACCGGTCGTTTGGAAAAAGTTTCCAAATAGTCTGGCTTCTTTCTATTCAGTTCTTTTACATTTTGTCTTTTTTGTCCGGGTTCAACTAATAGGGTCAGATTATCAAGCCAAGAAGTGCATGTAGCACCAAGGCCCCCAACTAATCGAAGTACCACAGCTGCGGTGTGGATGTAAATATTCGGTGCAGTGGCATAACGAAAAATCAAGCAACTTTTACAAGTTGCTGTTCAGTGCTTCTAAAACTAACGGACTCATCACCAACTAATGATAGATGTTACAGATATTTAAAAACACGCCAATAGCGTTAGGGTCAGCATCACAATCAAGGATGTGGAATCGAATTAAAGTTAGGAATTTAAAATATCATCATTGGCTGAAAAAAGTTTCCCTGCTCCCCTGTTCCCTGGACAATGTATATGTTTTCATATTTTGCCTGTGACAACTTTAAACCTTTTTCTGCGAATCAGCCATAGAGTAAGCTAAAGCTTTAGACTAAGTTCTTGCTTTACGCTTAAAGCTTATGTTTATGCTTAGGCTTAATAGGCTTAGAAATATGTGTATACTACTGTTACGGCACTGTTCTATTCATTGGCGATAACTTTTCTATTCGAAACTGAACAATTAATATTTCATAGCAATTGTCGTATCTTATGTTACAAAAGTAATTTGTTTTATATATTAAAAATATTTGCATGATCGCTTGACAAACTTGACAGACATATGAACATGGAACTTGACCAAGAACATAACTCAGAAGATCATGGAACAACCGGAAGCAGTACTGAACATGACCGACAAAGTTCACCAGATAGCGGCATATACGATGATGGAGTCTCCCACGCTGACACGGTAACGAAGACTTTCTTTTATTTTTTTACACATATACTTGTACTAGTGTTGACCAAATACTGTAATATACCCGGACCTGTAGCCCAGGGGGCATTGGTGCTCAACCCCTCCTGGAAAGATTTTGGCCTCCGTAGAAAATTTTCAATCTGGCTTGTATTCAGTCAACGAAATCCTTTGTATGCCCTTCCTGAAAATGTTTCGGCGCCCCCTTCAACGCCTAGTAAGGTGAGCTGGCTGTGGCCCTAAATACATCGATATACCGATATTTGGATACCGATTTGGATACGATACCGGTGAAAATAACGGAATCGAAAACGGATAGTGATCAAAATAACGGAAACGGAAAACAGATATTGAAGTATAAAAGTTTCAAAGATGTTTTATTTTTCTGCCAACACAATTGATGCGTACAACTATTCACTGGGCTTTCTAAACTATTAAAGAAAAAACGTCAGATACATCGAGATTTTTAAATTTTGAATAAATTTAATAATTTTCACTACATTTCAAACAATTTCAATAGTTTGTAGATAAAAAATGAATTATTTTGAGCGTAAAAACTAACAAAATTTCCGTTCGATTTTTGCCGCAAACGGAAACGGATATTCAAACCCAATTCAAACTTCTGTTAAAACTTCGCGTCCGACAAGAACGTTTTCCAAACATTTTTTCATCGCTTTACAATTGGTGTAATCGTTATTTAATTCGTCAATTAAAACTTTTGCAATACTACTGTGATTCTTGGTCAGAATCCATCTAATGTACCCACCGTTGTTGAGTTTCCCATCCAACCTGGGTTCAGTCATGACGAGATAAGGTATGCAGCGATTCATCAACTAACGAAAAAATTTTCAGCTCAAAATTGAATATCAAAATATTTTAAGTTACTGTCGATGCGTTAAAAATAGTAATTTCAAGTTGAATTTAAAATAAAATGAAACATTTCTTTTTGCAGCGTCACAAATCAAGCATGCCACCGCATTGGAAAAATCAAGAAGACATCGTTATTTCTGGCGTTTCGGGACGTTTTCCTGAATCAGACACTATGACCGAATTTGAAGAGCATTTGATGAAAGCTGACGACATGATTACAGAAGATGATCGCCGATGGCCTGTTGGTAATGCGCCTGTTTCACAATAATTTTGCCACCAGTGCAACGAAAAATGCAATAAACCACAATGACCGCGCGATGTCACTTTCAAAACGGCATCGTGATAGCCGTGGGCGAAAAGAGAGTTCTCTTACCGCTTAGAGATATCAGGTGTCACTAGACTACTTAATTAGTTTAATGCTATGCGCCCGGCATCGTACGGGGACGCTGGGCAACACACGTGAGTTACCGCATGACACCGGTCACTCTCGCGGAATGTTAAATACCATCCAGACGGATCCGCAGTCAGAGGTGGCCTGGGGGCTCAACTTCCTGTCGAAGAAGTTTCCTCAGCTAACAAAATTTTCAACCTTGCTAAGTCATCGAAAACCTTTGTATACCCTCCTGAAAAATGGTTTGCACCCATTGGCAAGGTGAGCTGGCTACGGGCTGCATTCTAGCTCTTGTATATAGCATCGCGCAGCTTCCAAGACTGTTAGATCTTGGCACAACTTAGGCTTAGAGTTAGGCATAGATTTATACCCGAAGCGTACAAAGTACAACTGCTAATTGTTTGTCTCACGTTTATCGTTTATTTTAATAACACGTAATTGTTGTATAAAGCTGATCTTCATAATTATTATAACTTTTTTAAACTGTTTTTTAGGTTTTGCTGGACTGCCTAAACGACACGGAAAGTTGAAAGAAGTGCGAAAGTTTGATGCGCTGCCGTTTGGTGTAACACCGAAACAAGCAAACGCAATGGATCCTCAGTTGCGTATTTTACTCGAAGTCACTTATGAAGCAATCATGGATGCAGGTATGGCAAGCTTAGTTTACCAGCATTCAGAGGCGAATTTAAAATTTTCTGACGGTGGGAACGGCTCAGCGATGGATTTGCAAATTTCTGGCTGGGGGGAACAACCTGGCAAAAGTTAAAATCTCAGTTTTTAGTGTATGCTATTTTTGTGCCAATTGTCAAACGGGAAAAATTGTAAAGTAGGAACCTTACCATTTTATCCCAAAGCTAAATCTTCAGATTTCGCCATAGCTAAGGCGTAGTTTTGCGCCTAGAATACGCTCACACTTACGTTTAGTCTTTAGAATTAAGCTTATTGGAAAACTGTGAACAATTGACACGGTTTTTAGGCTATAAGCTGTCCAAACAACCTAATATCATTGCTTAAACGAAAGTAGTTGCAACACAAAAATAATTGCTTTTCTTTAATAGATTCTCTACAATTATTACTAAATTAATACGTTTTTAATTGCTTTCAAACCTGCTATACGAGTTGATTCAGGTCCGTAGCCAGCTCACCTTTCATGGTGGAGGCTAAACAATTTTGAGGAGGTGGCATACAAGAGTTTTCGTTGACTTACGAGCAAGTTTGCTAATTTTCTAGCGGGGTCAAAATTTTTCTTGGAGGGGGGCTGAACCTACCTAGTTCACCTTGGCTACAGGCCGGTGTTGACTGGGCATCATAGTTTTGGTCTAAGTCAAAGCTGTGATGAAATAAATGCCTAGTGTGAAGGACCAATAGCTGAATACAAAAAATCATGCTGACTTGTGGCAAAATTGAAAAGATATGTTTAGGCGTGCAGCGAGGACTGCATTCGCAAAGGAAATACGAACGAAAACAGCCAGGATGTGTGTTATTCTAAGGTCCAGCAAGTAATTCTAAAGCCTGTAGAACTTGCGTGTAGGCAACACTTTAATTTATGAAAGTAACCCCATTTGAATGACAGTTATTTGAGCTTTTAAGATTGAGGTTGCTCTAAAGTCTGCTAAAAGCGCTTTTTCTTGTGTCGCTAGCGGTTTCATAAGTATCGCTCTATCCAGCGTAGTATACAACCCTGCTGTAGAGAAAAAATTTTCGTCTCTTCAGTGCAACATTTGCAACACTGCTTGTTCTCATATTTAAGGCTAGCGTAAGTTTGATTTCTTTACCTTAAACTTTTCGCACCTGCTATCGACCTATATTCGTAGTTATTAGTTTGTATATATTTGTATACGGTTCTTTGTATATTACGTTTCAAAACATGAAAAGAAAAGTTGGAAAGCTGTTCAAAATACGTATGTGGGGCGTCGCAGCTCTAATACTATAATTATTATCCCATAGCCGTTCTGGCAATGGAGCATTTTAGATATCATAAGTACGAAATTGAGTTTAGGAATAAATCCATTCTCGTTGCGTAAAAGCCGAACCGGTGTGTTCTGTGGTGTGTCCGCCAGCGAGACATCGTCTTCGACAACTGATCCGGAACTGGTGGACGGCTATGGATTGCTCGGCACCGATACTTGCATGTTTGCAAACCGAATCTCATATACGTACGGTTTTACCGGTGAGTCGGTAACAGCGGAGAGTGGGCGTAACGAGATGTGGCTTAGGGTGCCTCACTCCGGATTCATCTCTGTTTGTTGAGAGGCCGTATTTACAAATGTGTGTCGCGCCTATTACGAATTGGTGACAGGTTTTGTAACTTTCGATCCTGGAAATGGTGAGGTTTGAAATTAAGCACATTTATCGCATTCGATTTACTCTACCTCTGTGTAATTTCTTAGATCTGCAATTGCAACAGTTAGTCAGTCTGAAGACCTATTACTAACTGATGATAGGTGCTATATGCATTTGAGAATACGGGCCATGGACACAGCTTAACAATGGCTAATGAATTGTTAAGTCTTAGCGCAAATGGTTTAGCCGGTTTGTTTATTCCAGTTCATTCGAATCCTCAATACGATCTACAATGTCTCCCATGCAATCCGTCATGGAATCGTGTGATTCACTAATGCCCCGATCCCGTTTAGGACGACCTAATTGACAACATAAAATAGTCCAATGATCCATTCAGTTGAAAAATTACGGGCTCATACCGATTCGATGCTTCTAAACCATGTGCACGGATTGAAACGAACTCAGGATTTTCAATCGAGTAGGGAATCCTATAAGTGCCGGTACAACCTAGCGGAACTAGCCTCGGCACTGCGCAACAGTGACGTTGAAGATAAATTGCACTTTTAGGTCCAAGTTATCCGGTTAATACAGCGTGTTCATCAAGTATGGTCGCATTGCATACTGCACTTCAAAGCATCCGCGACGGTTTGTGCGATTCAGCGTTAGTTTGCGCAACGCAACTTACGTTGTTGCCAGTCGCATCGTTGCATGTCAACAAATTGTCAATGACAGGTCCTGATGGCGCTTGTCGTGCATTCGATGCAAACGGTGAGCAGTGCGCATACAGTACTAGAGAAAATTATAATATCGGCCGCGTGGTGTAATGGGTAGCGCGCTTGACTCGCGAGAGACAGGTCCGAGGTTCCTGTTCCCGGCGTGGCCATGTGTGTCGGAGAAATTTAGGGGCGAAAACCATGTATATTCGCAGTATTTTGGACACGGGGTCGTCCCGACCGTGCAGTTTTGACTTGCAGTAAGCTGTTTTTATTCACACGTGCAAGTTTTTTTTAAATTTTTTTGAAAAATTCATTGCTTAAATGATTATTTTAGTACTATCAACAGTCTATGATGGTTCTTTAGACAAGAGCATGCAACATATTGTATTTTGCGTTGTAAAAAAGTGCACCAGCGCGCATCGGCGGATCCAGAAATTTTTGACAAGACGGGTGGAACGCCAACGGTTTTATGAAAGGCAGTTTTTACTGTATGCTATATATATGCCAATTTTGTGAAGGGGAAAATTGTAAGGTAGAAGGGACCTTATCGTTTTATTACAAAAAATTATTTTGTCGGGGGATGTACGTCCCTTTTCCGCCGCCTCATCACTGGATCCGCAAATGCCAGCGCGTGTTTCGTTTAAGTATCATAGAAAAAATGGTCATAGCTGGAAGCTGCGTATCATTTCGAATTTACATTGGCGAAATATAAAGCAATCTGTAAGACTAAGTCTAAGTCTAAGCAAAATGATGAGCGACGAATTGTCGCGTTCATTAACTGTCAGATTACAAGTTGTCGTGCAAACGAGTTGTCGTCCGACGAGTTGTCGTGATACTGTTTGGTATACGGTTAGTTTAAACAGAATCCGGCCAACGTTACTTTAAGGGTCATAACAGTAGATTAAGCGTATTCCTAAGGCTAAGCCTAAGCGTTGCAAAAATGAATTCCTAAGCCTAAGCCTAAGTCTAAGTCTAAACCTACTCTGTTCTAGACCCATCCAGGTTAGTTTAAACAGAATCCTAGCGATGAATTCTTGCGCAGTGTCTATGTTTGGCAAGTTGTTGATTTCAGCATAGTCTCAACATCTAAACGACGAAACCGCTTCATTCTCGGTGCTTAAGAAATTTGCTTCATTTTCAATTTGAAAATTAAAGTTTGATCTGATGATCACTATTACTGTTATGTGTTTCAGGCAAAGGTTACGTGCGTTCAGAATGTATCGCTGCAGTATTCTTACAACGACTCTCTGCTGCAAAACGCAATTATGCAACCGTTGTACACGTCAAAACCAATGCAGATGGATATAAACAACAAGGTAAAAATTGCAGGGTAAACGTATACACTGCAAAAATTGTGAGTCAAATTCGACCCTTCCAGGGTCAAACGGGCGACTCAGTAAGTCGAATTTGACTCTAAGCGAATTTGACTCAGTTTGTGTTGTCCCGTAGAGCCTATTTCGGAGAGAGTCAATTTAACTCAGCATTTTTTTGCAGTGTACCGTTAATCAGTTTGTTTCAGAATTTCGGAATTCGCGCAAGGATGACCAGTATTTCTTGGACCGATTGTTTTTTAAAAATGATGTCCAGGATCGTATGCAAAACGAAGAATAGAGGGTAAATATCTTCCCTTTCCCAAAATTTCTACAGAGACAACGAAAAACACACTTTTAACACCTTTAAAATAACCATCTGGTGCACTGAGGCGCAAAAGTTATTTAATCAATAAGGTTATACCATCCCGAATACAAATCCTGGTAATACCCATGATAATGTACTGATCCAGCGAGAGAATGTGTTCGTCTGAAGCTTACAGTGTTTTCCTTATTAGTAACTGAAAAATTTTGGCGTACGAGTTTCAAAAGTTTTTGCATCTTCGGTACAATTGGTAAAAAAATTTTGAAACATCGAAATATTCGGCGAACACGCTTTAAAAGCTGTAAAATTTGCATGCACAAGAAAGTATTATCCTACACCAAAATATTCTGAATCTGCGATCACTTAATATTGTTTTAGGAATCACTTTTCCGAACGGCGAAATGCAAGCGCAGTTGCTAAAAGAATTCTACGAAGAATGTGGCGTTGATCCGATTGAAATTGCATTTGTCGAAACGCACGGAACAGGAACTCCAGTAAATTTTGTTAACAGCCTATCGGGTTTGTATTTTCTGGTGTAAAACAAAAGTTGACCAATTTCAAGCGTATAGTTCTCCACCTGACACCTGGAGTCGTGTTCTCACCTGTGTGTAGCATCTGTCATTAGTTAGTATATAAGTAATCAGACGAGCGAACCGTTGCATCTATTTAGCTGAAAATTAAGCTCAAGGAATGTAGTTTATCTGCAAAACATGTCAAGGTTTAAGAATCATTGTTCACTAATTGAGCAAATATAAAGATCAGGGGCAGAACGTTTTTTACAGGTCTGCAGTAGAATATGCTAAAGCTTTGGTCTAATTTTTAGCTTCAGGTGAGCACAGGCTTAGGTTTAGGTAAAAGCTCATTTTTACGGTAGTAGGTAGGCATAAAAATACCTAATCTGCTACCAAAAATAGGCTTACAAGCTCATTTTTTAGCTTAGGCTTAGGCATAAAAATACGCTTAATCTGCTGTTACGGCTCTGTTCAATACATTGGGTGAGCTCAGGGATAGGCTTAGGCAAAAGCTCATTGTTACGGTTTAGCTTAGGCTTAGGCATAGGAATACGCTTAATCTGCTGTTACGGCTCTGTTCAATACATTGGGTGAGCTCAGGGATAGGCTTAGGCAAAAGCTCATTTTTACGGTTTAGCTTAGGCTTAGGCTTAGAAATATGCTTATTCCACTGTTACCGCTTTGTCCAATATATTGGCAGTTAATTGTTAAGTTACATCCGCCTATCATCAGCTGATAAGATGTGCCAAGTGCCTAATGATAATCCTTCCTCTGCGACTTTCACAGGTATATATCTCCCGTATACCCATTATATCAAACTGTGGACAAAGTCTGGTCAGCTTATCTTTATCACCAGGTTGGCGATCCACAAGAAGCGAACACTGTTTGCGATATGTTCTGTCCGCAATCTGGCCGCGGGCGCGACGGCCCGCTCCTGATCGGATCAGTTAAATCGAACATGGGCCATGCAGAACCTAGCGCAGGACTGGCTCAATTGGCAAAAGTTGTGGTTGCAATGGAACGCGGTATGATTCCACCGAATTTACACTATTCAACGCCGAATCCAAATATTGACGGCCTTCGGGACGGCCGACTGAAAGTTGTGACTGAAGTCACGCCGTGGAACGGCGGATATGTGGCGATTAACTCGTTTGGATTTGGCGGAGCGAATGTTCACGTTTTGTTGAGGTAATCGGTACGCAGAGTGGTACTCTCTTAAAGCTTAAACTAACTTGATATAAGATTAAGCTAATCGAGTAGTATTAAACTAACTTTCTGGAATAACTGAACTAACGGGTAGGTTTACACTTAAACTAATGCCAAATCATACGTATTTTTCGATTAATCCAAACTTAGTGAACTCTTGGATATACATAATTTGTGGGCTGCACTTGTTATTTTAACTAAAAATAAGTTTACTTAAACTCGTGTTAAAACTTAAAAATATGCTAATTTAAGTAAAACTTAAAATTCAAGTTTAGTTAGTCCGTCCAGCTATTTGAGTTTTACTTAAACTAATATTCAAGTTTAGTAAAGCAATATATAATTAAAATTTAAGTATTTAGAGGGTACAGTAAATTTCGTAGGGTTAAGCTATACTTTTGTTTGACGCGTGGCGCCGTGCGTTGTATAAAAACGTTTTCAGTGGACAAACTGTCATGAAATTATTAAACTTACATAAAATTTACTTACTCTAGTGACCCGAATAAAAGGGGACACTGATATTTATTTGGCCTCTTCAGAGTGTACCCTCCCAACTGTTATTCGGTTACGGACTGTTATTTATTTTAACCCGCCTTTCGTTACTGATATCTATTCGATGTTGCAACCATTCGTTGAATTAAACGTTTATCTGTCTAGTATTAAAAATTGAGCGATATGCAAGGTTATACTTCGGAATGTACTTTCAAAATTAAGTATGCTTTAAAGCTTTGAACTCAACTTTATTTAGTCCTGCAGTCATTTATGCAGTACACTTAAGGGGAAACCTCCTTTCATTACACCCCTCTTATTCGCGTCACGACAGTAAACGGTTTCAAACACCATATGTTGAGTTGTTTCGTTTATCTTTGGAGGAACTAATGTTCAACGTAGTGCTGAAATAATTGTATACAGCTCTGAAACCAGAAATTGTTAACAGATGGCGTAAGAATAGGCGCTAGAGCGTTTGCATGGTTAAGTAAATTCATGATAAAATAATGTTTTTCAATATTGTCAAAAACATTCAACTACTTGTCAATCAGCGTTTTTTAATTTCAAACCAACCCATCTTTGACTGGTGATAGAAGCCAAAATATCAGCTGAAAAAATTTTCACTCACCACTTCAACAAACTTAATTTCAGATCAAACCAAACCGCACCAGATCACCAATCACCAGCTGTTGTTGCGTCTTCGCCAGCGATTCCACGAGTGTTCAGCTACGCTGGTCGGTCTCGGTCAGCAGTCGAAACAGTTTTAGATTTCGTCGAAACGAACAGCAACGACGCGGATTTGTTCGCATTGCTCAGCGATGTCGGTGCGAAACCACCACCGTTTATGAGTCATCGAGGTTTCGTTGTACTTGGCGAGCAAGGAAGCGTTGCTAAGGTAAAGTTTCGCATGAGTCATTAAATCCGGAGCGTTGCTAAGATTACAATTTGTGAGAGTAGATACTTCTATTATAACCAATCAAATTTGCGAACACGTGCAGGTAAAGTTTAATAGGAGTTACGAACAGGGACACAGCCAGGCATTTCAAGTTGCGAGGATGCCATTATATCAAAGAACAGAGGTTGCCAGCGGTGATCATAGACAAACTTGTTGTTTTTAATTCCAAAGACGGTAAACAGTAACTTCATTTGTCAGACTGAAACCACCACATTCGATGAGTTATCGAGGTTTCGTTGTACTTGGCGAGCAAGGAAGCGTTGCTAAGGTAAACGTTCAGCAGAAGATGTGATCAGGAGCACTGCCAGGATTTCAAATCGTGATGGAATAATAGTAACTATGAACGGGATTTGTGAACCTGTGAAATGTTTTTGTCACATTCTAAGCATTGCAGTATGTACAAATCACGGCCAATATGCGAGATGTGGGTCAGGATGGCTGAGGTTGCTATTTTTTTGCCTCCCCAGGGTAGTTTTAGGGTCACTTTCATGCGGAATTTCTGCGTGCCCCGGTTATGAAATTTGTTTTATTCTTTTAGCTTATTGTAGCTGGTTACAAATCTATTGAAGTTTAATTGTTTATTTTTAATGTGAAATCGTATTTAGTTGGAGCCGATGAATGTGGGTTAAACTATTTCAGTTCTAAATATCAATTCTGAGCGTATTTATTTCTAAACTTTTTTTCAGAAAATCGAAGAATGCTCAAGTACGAAACGACCGGTTTGGTTCGTATATTCCGGTATGGGAACTCAATGGAATGGCATGGGCAGAAATTTGTTGCAATTGTCAAAATTTAGGCAAGTTTTTTAAGACGAGACTGCGCTGAAGCTACAAGACTTCGTTTAGAAACACCTGGTTTAAAATGAATGATTTTTAAAATTTAAATTTTACTAAACTTGTAGCGGTTTTCGCTTATCTATTTTGAGCATTAAGAATGCTATCAAAACTTCAATTTAAATTCAGTATTCTTTTTAATAAGTTTACCTTTAACCGCAGCAGTGCAGTACGACAAATAAATTGCATATTCTTACCCGATAATTAAAATCTTTAAGCATCGCCTGAAGCTAGAAATAAATTGGTGCATGCTTGTACTTTATTAAAGCACAGTAGGAACTGACAGGTTGTCAAAATTTACCCAGATGGTTAAATGCTTTTCATTCCACTCAGAAAAAATTGGGAAGGGGGCTGTTCGTCTCCCCACGTTTGAGTGTTGACTAAGGTGTGGGCCAGGCCAATGGGCTCACCGCTTCCGTCATCAGTAAATAAAATTATATTTTTACGGTCATATAAGCCTGTCTAAACCATATCCAGTCAGCGGGTGGCGACCTCTCTTGCACCTTTCGCAGTTTTAGCGCAGAAGTTGCAAAATCACATGTATAAAATAAAGCTGGAATACTCCACTTACGTATTTTGATAAAGTTTCCAGCATTACTTTGTTTACAGTATTTTCTTAGAACAGAAATATGATTGTTCGGCGAATAGAAATTTGGATGATGCAAATTGTTGTGTATTCGCTAACTTTTGTGCATTGCGCAAAGCCGGCTGATTAGTTTTTTTTTCATTTCAGAGAATCAATCGAGCGATCTGCAGCGGTATTAGAACCGTACGGAATTAATTTAATTGAATTGTTAACGGATATGAACGTTAACATTGTCGACAGCACGTTGAATTCGTTTGTTACCATTGCTGCAGTTCAAGTATTTATGATGATTTAGGAATTGTAATAAGTTTCCCAATTTTGAGCGGGTTTCCAACTTCGCTTTTTAAAAACATTATTCACATGACCACAAAAAGAGGTGGCATACGCACTGTAGTGAACCGGTCCCAATCTGTAGGAGTCCGTAAGTGAATAGAGTTTCTAAACCCTAATTATCGTCCATAAACGTCAACTACCCATAATTGTAGTGCATAAATGGCTCCAGGCCCAAATATAGTTGAGTTCGAAACTTTAAAACATACTTAAGTTTTGTAAGTGCTTTCCTAAGTATAACCTTGCATTATAAGCTTTTGATATAAGACAAATAAACGTTTGATTTAACGGATAGTTGCATTACCGGTTATATATCAATAACGAAATGCAGCGGAGGGCTGGTTAAAAATATAAATAATAGTCTGCAAACCGAATAACAGGTATAGCCACTGTAGAAGCCAAATTTATATCAGCCCCCCTTTTATTCGGATCCTTACAGTACTGTTATAAAAAATCAAAATGAGACAAATGCGATCTGTAAATGTTCCTGGCCTAGGCTCTTGGGGGACGCTATCATGTCTAGTATGGATCAGATTACTGGGTACGGATGTGCAAGTGGTGCCTAGTAGTGGGGCAAATTTTAAACATTTCATTGAAGCGGTAAATTTTATAAACTCCCTTGCGAACATTCAGCCATATAGAGCTGTGCAGAAAATATCTAATCAGTAATAGAATCGTGTCAAAATTAATAATTTTTGGGTTCATATAGTAAGAGGTGTATGTAGACCCCAAATCAGTTTTTGTGAGCCTGCTTAACCTGCTAGCAAATGCTAGAACAATTTTAGAACAGACGCTGTGGTGAATATTACAAGTGACAACCGGAGCTAAAACCTTTTCAGGGGGCCAAAAATTTTTTAGACGTGGCTGACGACCTCAATTCTGCTCACCGTACGCACACGGTTTATTTTAGATTGCGCTAACCGATGTTCTCATTTACATTGGAATTCAACCAAACGGTATTGTGGGCCACTCGTTCGGTGAAGTCGCGTGCGGTTACGCCGATCAATGCTTAACGCTTGAAGAATGTATGCTTGCTGCGTACTGGCGCGGTCGATGCATTATGGAAGGCAATTTGGAACCTGGAGCCATGGCTGCCGTGGGTAAGTTGCCGATATCCAGTTTAGGGACCGGATCGTTTGTAATCGGACTAAGTCCGCTAGCCAAGCGTTCCTTACCAGGCTGGCTATTTTTCCGTAAAAATGTCAAACCAGCTCCAGGCGATCCACATACCCTGGACGCGATATTATATAGAGTGGAAGAAACTTCACGAGCGAAGCGAACAAGAAGACAAATAACGTTTTAATAGATATTAAGATAGGGAGCTATGAGCTTTACTATTTCTTTACAAAATTTTCTTCCATTCTATGCTATGCGAATAAAGGCCGTCCAACTAGCCCTCAGACACTGTAACACTTAGACTGTCTACGAATTAGCGTAATACTTGAATTTCATGGCGTAATTTCGGGGTACATATGTTTGAACGGCCGATAAATAAAACACAGCCGTAACAGTAGTGTAAGCATATTCCTAAGCCTAAGCATCAGTGTAAGAATAAGTAGTTTATTCCTATACCTAAACCTTAACCTAAACTTTTACCTAAACCTTAACCTTAGTCTATGCAAAAAACAATAGTCTAAAGCTTAAGCTTGTTCCATTGCAGTTCCGCGGAAAAGCAGCCAACCCCTAATCAATGGGCTGTTTGAACGCACATTAATTTGAACTAGTCAGCCGGCATTGCGCAATGCGTAAAAGTTAGCGAATGCAGAACATCTTCAAGGAAATTTTCATTCCACAGAACATGGACAAGAGAAAGTATTGTAAACGAAATAATGCTGGAATATTGATCAAGATATATACGTATGTGAAGTGTTCCAGCTTTAATAATATGGATTTAAGCAATGGTTACAACATGCGCAAATCGATTCTATGAATAAAACTATTTCAGGGTTAACGTGGGACGAAGCGCAAAAGCGATGTCCACCCGGTGTGTATCCAGCTTGCCATAACGCCAGCGATTCAGTGACAGTTTCGGGACCTTTAGAAGCGGTAACTGCGTTTGTCAACGAACTCAAAGCGGACGAAGTTTTCGCGAAAGTTGTCAAAAGTTCCGGAGTCGCGTTTCATTCGCGATATTTGGATCCGATTGCGGAAACTATCAAAGAAAAAATGGAAACGGTAACTTGCCAGCCATATCCGTGATTATTTAACTTTGGCGAATCCTCTTTTTTCCTGCTCTAAGAATGTACTGGAATTGAAAACATTTAGCCATGGTGAAGGGAAATTTTATTAACGCGGATAAGCCGGGTTGGAACCGGGTCCGGGCCGATCTCACTTGGCCCACGCCCGACCCGAATCGGCGCAGGCTCACAAATTTTATATTGGTTTCAAGCAGAAAACAATATATAAAACAAACTATATAAACATAACACTATCATATATCAGCAAACATTGGTCCATGCAGCTACAGTCAGAGCTACAACTGCGAGAGCTCCAACGACACACAGATTCAAAAGGCTGCGAGTCCCTGTTTAATACGATGCCACACCTTCACAAAAATGCCACTCAGACTCGCCCGCATCGAAAAAACTACTGTCCCCTCATGAAAGCGTCCTCGGACATTTTTTTGAAAAATTTCTGTCCCCCGAACTGTGTTTTTTTTTCGAAATTTTCTATTCTCCTGGACGGTATTTTTGAACAATACTGTCCCGTTTGAATAATTTCTGTCCCTTTCAAAACGGCATCATTGTGATGAGTTTTAACAGATTAATGTTTTTACACATTCATACAGTTTGTACCCAGGATGCTGAAGGTGGATCCAACTCATTTAGTGCCGCCCGCTTATAATCTTTTAGTCTCGACGGCAATGAATGCTTTGCTTTCCATTTATCAAGTGGATATAAACGCGTGTCTTAAAAATGCGTAAATATCTTCAAAATTTCGCATTATTCTGTTAATTATTCTATCAAAAGAAGTATATTATTAATTGCCTAAAATAAAAAAAACAGAAGAAGAAATAGAAGAAATAGAAGAATTTTAAATGGGGCAGAAATTTTCAGCGGGGAACAGGAATTTTTGCGTCACCGTCCGTCGACATCCGCCACCGTCCGGCGCGGTCCGTAACCTTGCGTTACAGAGCGGATCGTACGCAAACCACTCCCGCACGATACCGTATGATGACAGACGGTGGAGCACGGCGCCGCACAACAAGCAGAGCGCCACCCTAACAATACAGTCTGATAAAATTTTGAAAATTCAGATTATCACCGAAAGTCAAGAGCGCTCCGAGCGATGGATAAGTACGAGTGTAACGAATGAAGCATCCGCCAATAATATGCTATCAAAAGCTTCACCAGACTATTACGCTCACAATCTGGTTGCACCGGTCATATTTTATGATGCGATCAAAACAATTCCAAACAACGCTGTTATTATTGAGGTAAATATTGTAATTTGTCTATAGAACGCTTTAGTGTAAGTGTCTCGGAAACGCTTCTCCTGCACGGTTCAATCTAAGTCTGATGATGACGAAACACCAATGCGTTCGCTTTCTGCTCAAATAAACAGTTCAATTAAACTCGTTAGAGATTTATAATTGAATTTTTTCAGGTCGCACCGCACGCGTTACTTCAAGCTGTAATCAAACGCAGTGTTCCGCCAACTACTGCAAGTATCGGGTTAATGGACGCACGAGCTGTGGACAATTTAGAGTATTTGTTCACAACCTTTGGAAAGATGTACATCGAAGGTAATTTTATTAATTACTTAATTACTTCGAATTTTTAAAAATCAATTACATTTCGGTTTGGCATTTTTTCACGTTTGGATGCATTTGTGTTTGAACGTTCTTGCGTTGTTAGTTTAATTTAAAAATAAAATTAGTTTTTCTATTTAAAAATTGCAATTACCATCGTGATTTTAACTTCTGATTTACTAAAATTGGTAATTGAAACAACAAATAGATTTGGTATTATGGTCTTATGCCACGCTTCTGCTTTTGGCTATAGCAGTGACATATATAAATAGGAAGGGTTTGAAGGTACATTTTTCCTCTCGAATGTTTCGAAGAGACAAACAAGTACTTCAAACGGCTTTAGAATAAGCTTCTAAATCTTAGATGTCAAAAATATTTTCTTTACACAACGCGGCTGATGTAAAGATCAGGGGCGGTAAGTTTATTTGTGGAACTAGAATAGAGTAAGCTTAAGCTTTAGACTAATTTTTTGCATGGCTTAGACTTAGGCTTAGGCTTACGGTTAATAATATGCTTATAATACTGTTCCGCCCCTGTTCTTTACATTGGCCCGCGAGGCTATGTTTTCTCGAATTGAAGTCACTACTATTTGCGCCGAATTTAAGCTTAGATTTATTTTCTGGACGTTGCAATCTGGTTGCTGCACTAAGGGTGGCCCTATACGTTTTGTCTATTTTAATCTCAGCTAACAGCGTCATCCATACTTTATGTTAATGGGCCTTTTTCAACCCAAAATCCTTGCGGCTAATGTTACTTTAAGGATAGTAGCAGTAGTATACACAGAAAAAATAGTGAGTCAAATTGACTCTCTCCGAAATAGGCGTTTCCGGTCTACACAAACTGAGTCATTCGACTCCGCCACAGTCAAATTCGACTCATTCGAGTCGCTCAGTGAGTAGAATTTAACTATTGCGGATTCGAATTTGACTCAGTTTGTGTAATCCCGAAAAGCCTATATCGGAGATGGTCCAATTTGACTCACCATTTTTTACACTGTATAACTATTTTCCTACGATAAAGCCTAAGAAGCCCTTTTAACCGAAGTCTTATCGTAAAGATAAGCCTATAACTTAGCCTAAACCTAACCAATAAATAAGTGTAAAGCTTAAGCTTACTCTATTAAAGTCCGCGGAAAAACGAAACGCCCGTAAAAGTAACATGGTTCATCCTCGCCATGCCACTGATTACTGTCACAAAATTAGGTTTAGGTTTACCGATCGCAGCGCATAAATTGTTACCACGAGTGAAATATCCAGTCCGCAGGAACACCCCGATTATTAGCTCATTGATGAAATGGGATCACAGCATCAATTGGCCGGTGGTAACGTTTGCTGACGTATATCAAAAGTCAAATACAGCATGTTGTTCGTTTACCATTGATCCATTTAATCCAGATGATAAAGTATCTAATTTGTTTTACCGGCTGCTGTATATTTTCACCATACAGTTTTGGAAATTTTCTAATATTTCGACACAACTTAATATTTGGCTTGAACTGTAAGCCTTAGAAGTAGCCTTAGATTTGTAATTATGCTTAGGCCAAAACTTAGAAGTAAGGTTGTGATGGCAAGTGTACAAATGCCGGACAGCGGAGTTTACGGTCTTCGATTTACTAGCCTGTTCTATGATGGGGGTAGGCAGGGTAATATTTCGTTTATAAGCTTTAATATAAGAATTATATCTATGCGTTTGCGGTTGCAGCGGGGTATGTAATTCATCTTGGAGCCATTATATACGAGGCTGGTCACTTCTAACAACCGGTAAAGTTTTTTGTTTTTCATTTCTCCCGGAAACTTTCGGCCCAAGATGTGTTTGGTTTTTGATTTTTAGCAAGGTTTTTCGCGAAATTTGGTTATTTTTTTCTCAAATTTGGTTCTTTTTTCGCGAAATTTGGTTCTTTTTTCGCGAAGTTTGGTTCTTTTTGTTTTTTTAGCGAAATTTGCTTCTTTTCCCCAAACTTGGTTCTTTTTCTTTTTTTTCGCGAAATTTGGTTCTTTTTATTTTTTCGCGAAATTGTGTTTTTTCGCGAAGTTTGGTTCTTTTTGTTTTTTAGCGAAATTTGGTTCTTTTGGTTTTTTCGCGAAATTTGGTTTTGTTAGTTTGTGCAATTTTGCTATTTTCGGGAAATTCGGGTTCTTTGTGTTTAGGAAATTTTTGTTTTTTTATTGTTCAGGAAAGTCAACAATTGCTTCATCATGTTCTGGACGCGAAACCACTATTTCCGCTGGCGGGATTTTATATTTTGGCTTGGAAAGCGCTTTGCAAACTGCGATGCACAGATTTCGAAGAAACAGCAGTCGAATTCGAAGACGTTCGCTTGTTTCGGGCGACACCTTTACGAGGATCAGGTAAAAGCAGGTGATTTGGAGATGATTACAGCTTTATGTGCAAACAAATTGTCCGATTTTCGACAATTTCAGCCGCGAATGTGCCGATCCGTAAAGAATTTGACTAGGGACACTCTGCTCTTTTCGCTTAAAACATATATAATTTTTTCTCGAAAATTATCAGCCTTAATTGTCGTGTTCCTGGCAAATTACTAACCTGCAAAACGCTGGCTTAGCTTCGACTCTGAACGAATTTTTAGTTCCGGTTTAAGATAATATTTAAATTTTTCTCTGTCGTAGAATCGGAATTTAGTAGAATAAATAGAAGTAACAGCTTAGGTTTGCTAGGTAGACATTTAAAATAATTTTCTTGTGTCCATGTAGGCACCATTTTCTAAGGAATGAGGTATCAGCATGATTTTCGAAGCTGAATAAATTGGTTAGACAATGTCAGACCCTTGTACCATTGGCAACAAGTAACTTTGGAACGACGGCAATGTGAGGGTCGAAATTCAACACGGCGTTTGCCTTTGATTTGCCCTTGCTTCTGTACCAATTTTGAGGTCTGCAACTGCATAAAGTTAGTCAGTTTGAAAAGCTATCGCTAACTGGTGATAGGTGCAATACGCATTTGACAATATGGGCCCTGAACACAGTTCTCATGATTGGAAGGTGTTTATTGTGAAGGGTTCTTATGAGTTGTGAAGATTACGTTCCATTGACGTACGCGTAGTAACTGCTAAACACTGTCCATTGAGCATTAATTGCACATGCTTATTTTGCAGTTAATTGCTCATAGTACACTCTATGCTAGAACGAGTTAAAATTTATAATTTTAGTTACGTTCGACGTTTATATGACACCTGGTGATACGGATTTCAAAATATTGGACGGCGAAACTGTTCTTGTGTCTGGAAAAATTCATGTAAATTGCGCAGTTACAATAGCCATGCACTAAAATTGCTTGTGCAACTGTTGTTAGAATGACAGTATATCTAGCAAGTAAAAACTACTTAAGACAGTAATTGAAAATTTTTCCAATTAATAACAAACTGTTACATTTTTAGCTTACTTAAAAATCATTGTAAAAGCTATTGAGGGAAGTTGGATTCAAATTAATTTTTTTGGTTTTTTTGGTTAAATTAGTTTTCAGTAGCTGCCAAAATAGTAATTTTTTGGTTAAATTAGTTCTCAGTAGCTGCCAAAATAGTAAATGCTTTCGTTTTGTTCACTTCAACAGGAGTATTTTTTGTGTAAAACTGTTAGTTAAAGTTTGTTCAGCTAATCTAATTCGAAGTCCCTCCTGAAAGGTGCAGGGAGACGGGTACACATATTGTATGACTGAGTTTGACCAATCAAAGATTGCGCTTATATAAGTCAGTCCGTTGGAAGTTTGAACAAAAATCAAAGATTTACGGTAAATTTTATTATAGAAGCTGATTTTTAATGTAAAATTATGACAATGCGATTCAAGTTTCACATCCGACAAAAAAACGCAACATTCACTGTACTTTGTCAATTGGATTTTGGCAACCGCATTACGAAAAATATAAAAAAAACAATTACTTTAGGGGCGTGACAGTAGATTAAGCGTATTCCTAAGTCTAAGCTTAACCCTAAGCGTTGCAAAAATGTGTTCCTAAGCCTAAGCCTAAGAGTAAACCTAAGCCTAAGCAAAAAAATTTAATCTAGAGAATCTAAACCTACTCTTTTACAGACTCACCAGTAAACTGGATGCCCCTTAAGTAACATGGGCCGAAACAATGATCAGTTTTGATGCTGAAAATATTCGGCAAATAAAGTATTAATATAAATTTGGTATTTGAATACAAATAATTCGGCCCATCTAAATATCTATAGGGAAGTGATGGTTTGTAGCACTGGATAGAGTAAGCTTATATTTTCTTAAATGTTAAGTTTGCTTTTATATAAGTGATAAATTGTTAATGTGTTTAAGTTATTTGCAAATATTAATCACGAGTTGTATACTTAAGTACGGTTTCAGAAAACCAAGCAGCCAAAACAAGTTTCAGGTTCCTGACGACGATAAACCATTCTTTACGACTACTAATTTCTGCATGTAAACCTCGGCGAACGGCAACAAACCTCAATGCGAAAAGATTCAAGTTGAATCGAAAGACATCACAAGCAACATCCCTCCTCGTGGCAGATGAATATGGACCATATTTCCAGTAAATGCTTCCCTATCCCAACCAAGGACGGATCTCAGTGGGAGATCCTGTATTAATCCCCACCAGACCTCGGAAATTACCTTCTTTCGCGATCGAGTACAAAAATCGCATCAGACTTCGCTTGGGAGTGTCTTATCAGCAATTTTCGACGATTTATGCTTTTAATTACTTAAATATCATTTGCTGCGTACGTCAAGCGTTTTGCTCGCTAAACATAGTAGCACATAGGGCAGCATGGGCCAACCATTCAAGGTGTTGGACGACTTGGTCAACTTTAGCAACTCCAGCAGGAATCAAGTTAGGTTTTTATCAAGTTGAATGTAAAAATTTCGCTCGTGCGTCGCTCGGGACATTTTCTACAGTTATTGGTGTCCATGTAGTGAATTACCAACAACATATTGCATACGATGGTACAAATGAAGCCGTTTTTAAAGGAATTGTCCTGCATTTGCGCTCACAGTTCGGAACCAGGTATCGAAGCAACAATTTTAATGTTTTTTCCACTTTTTCGTAAGGTGATAAAATAACTTACAATGGGGTCCCATCTTGCAGGTCAGAAGGGCGGTCTTGGATACTTTTGAAGCGGCACTGAGATATGAGAAAATCCAAACTTGTATCTCCCCTACCAGAATATTCGTAGATCCGTCGCTGGTCACAGCGTGCAAGTTTTTACAGCGAAAACTTACAGCTGCAAGTTTTGTGAAATTGGTTTCGAACGAAACTAGCATCATTTGCATGCAAGTTGCAACTGCATATTTCACACTATAAAACCTTGAATGTAATGAATCGGTTTGCACGGTGTTAATTCTTTTACAGCTGCAAGTTTTCACTATTGTGATACAAACATATGTATTATTAAAGCTGGAGTACCTCACATACCTAATTTGGGCAGCATTCCAACTTTTGTTTACATGT
>JASANG010002867.1:0-32475 GCA_030248215.1 Enoplolaimus lenunculus
GGGTTTACCAGGTGGTTAATATGTTTTGATTAACAGGTTTACCAGGTGATTAATAGGTTTACCCAGGTGATTAATAGGTTTACCAGGTGGTTTACCAGGTGATTAATAGGTTTGTTTACCCAGGTGATTAATAGGTTTACCAGGTGGTTTACCAGGTAATTAATATGTTTACCAGGTGGTTTACCAGGTGAGTAATAGGGTTTACACAGGTGATTAATAGGTTACCCAGGTGATTAATGGGTTTACCAGGTGATTGATAGGTTTACTTAGCGGAATTAATAGGTTTACCAGGAGATTAAGTAACGCTGTAATGATTGAAAATAAAATTCTGTCTGAGAAAATTAAAATGCTTGATAAAGAAATAAAACTTAAAAGGAGAATAAAATGATTGAAAATAGGCTGAACTGTTGTTTTAATTTTAATAAAAATAATTAAAGTATGCTACAGTTAATGGTGACCCCGACGTGATATCCAAATTGTAAACTATATGCAACGAACTTCAATTATGCACATTGCCAAAATTTTTATTTTCACTGCATTATTCGTGGTTCGATTCTGTATTTCGACAACTACTATGACAAATATTAGACATTGCGCAATTAATTATAACAATATATTCGTTGCAGTTTCAATGCTGCAATCCCAACCAATTTAGTTTTTTAGATTGTTACATAAGCGGCGAGTTCTATTTCGTCTTAACTTTGCGCCCTATACATGTTAATTGTCAACGGCATGCTGGGTTATTGCGAATATTGCTTATTGTTGCGGGTGACGTTAAAATCAATCCAGGTCCGTTAAATTTGAATTTGCTGACTAAACCTCAGCTGGAACATATATTGCAACTGCTAAACGAAGACGATGAAAATTTTATTATGCCTGCAACTAAACGTCTCATTATTGACGCTTTAGAAACAGTTGATGCAACAGCTGTCAAATTAGCAATTTCATTGGTACAGCAGCAAAGCGTATCAAATAATGGGCTAAACAACGATTCGAGTGCCAAAACGATCAAATTACCTGACCTTTATGAGAAAGACACTGCGATCTGCTTCGAACAAATCGAGCAGCTTTTGAATGGCTCAACAGAAATGACAAAAAAGAATAGTTTGTTACGAGTTTTGCCAACGAATGTTGTTTATGATAGCGGTGCAAAAGTAAGCGACAGTTTCGACATTATAAAAACTAGTATTATTTCACATTATGGTGATAGTCAAGACAGACAATTACGAAAATTATTAGCAGAACAACAGCTAGAGATAGAAAGCCTTCTGCAGCGCTTAGGCAACTGCAACGACTAGCACCAGGTCATAAAGATTTAGTTTGTTTGCGTTTTCTGGAAATGCTGCCAGAAGCAGCACGTGTTGTGCTAAAGCAAAGTACTTTTAGATGTCAACTACTCCGTTTCTCAGCACAGGGGTAGTGTAATGATTGAAAATAAAATTCTGTCTGAGAAAATTAAAATGCTTGATAAAAAAATAAAACTTAAAAGGAGAATAAAATGATTGAAAAAATGCTAAACTGTTGTTTTAATTTTTAATAAAAATAATTAAAGTATGCTACAACGCTTACCGTTCCCGCAGACTTCAACCTCAGGAGTACTAATTTTATATTCAATGGTCGAAAATCAACAAACTTTTGCACACTTTATTATAAAAGGTGAAAACTATAAGTATTCAGCAGTAGAGCATTATAATTAAAAGAACTGAACTGCGCAGTATGAAGAATGTCTTATTTTATCACGCGCCTAAGAACTTTTTTCAAAAGCGAGTTGATACTGGCACATCAAAAGATTCAAAAGTACCGCAAGCGCTGGCTAATTTTGTGTATGTATATAGATGATACGAGAGAATAAGAAAGCGAACATCTAAAGCAAGTTAAAGAACGTATGACAATAAAAAACATCGTGAAACTTATTTTTACTGACCAATGGAAGTTGTCTGTCAAAACCAAAAGTATCAACTTTCAGGTCTGAGTCATATATGCATCATAACTGTTTACCGGCATTATTTGAAAAAATTTTCATGCACTCAAAGAATAAGTATCTTTACTTAGCAATGCGCCGTTCACATAAAATTCGGCCTGGCGACAAAATTTGACCCTACAAATTGCTCTGTGCCACAAGTTAAGGCAGGGACAACAGAAATTTTGCGTTGAGGTAGAATCCACGAGTGGCAGGGGATGTAAAAGTGCTGAACCTGCCTCAATGAGGGGCACAAAGCACTCCTTGAGGTAAGGTCATCGGAAAACTTTCGTTGAAGTAGGATCAACGACCACTCGTTAAACCTGGGCTAGGACACATTTGGTGGCCAGGACGAATTTTATAATGTGAACGGCGCATAAATGAAATCTTAAAATTCGATTGAACAATTGGACAGAGCTTACAAAACTAATTGAATGGTACTGGCTGTTTGTTCCTTACTTTCTTTTTGCAAAGTCCAAAAGATTCAGAAAATTTACAAAACGTAAGGTATACAATAGTGTTAAAGGCTGCAACGCAAATTTCAACATTACATTAAAACTTTTGCCCGAGCTTTAAACAGCAATCCGAAAAGTTTTGTACACAGCTTAAAAGCTTAACGTCAGTTATCAAACATCCTACATTTCAACTGGCGCCCATAAGTTTCAAATTTGAAGTTAAAGTTTAAATGTTAATCATCTAAATGCTAAAAAGTCAATACGATTGAATAAAAATTGAATTTAAATTTCAACATATTAAACTTCTTAGAAATTAAAATTTTTTAAACCTTTTCAAAAGGAATATCGTTAGTTTTGCACATTTTAACCTGGAAAATTAATTTAAATGCTTTTTATTTTAAGCGCGCCGTAGCCTTTACCGTCAGTAATTAAACGTTTTAAATCTTTTTGAAAATTGAAAGTATTAAAAAACAAAAGGCAAATATTTATTGTTTATCAACCAAGCAAAATCATGCTCTTTTAACTGGATGACGTTTTGTAGGAACAAAAAGTCTGAGCAAAATGCTAAATTAGAATATAAGTAGCAAAAACGAGAACCAAAAATTGACAAAATTAATCAAACGTAAGGAGAAAAAAACGGGAGTAAAATTACTTAGCTAATATTTTAAAGTAAAAATCGAGCTACTTAACTCTGATTGGTAGGCACAAATAGTGGGAACAAAATACTTAGTTCGAATTTAAAGAGCAAAACTAGAAGGAAAAACTGTTGGCAAAATTAATCAATAAAATTTAAGGAACACAAAATCGGTATTAAAAGTACTTAGCTGGTATTTTATCAAACAATCAAAATCCTCTAACTTGATATGTTACTTTACTCTGATAGGAACAAAAATTGGAAGCAAAATTAAACCAATAAAAATGAAGGTTAACTGTTACGGAAGCGTATAATTGCTCAAATCTGATCCCTTGAGAGGTATGCTCAAATACCGATTCTATACTACTGGGCTGAAAATCAATGCTTCCGTGCACCCCGGGTGCCACTTTCCCGCAAAAATCGGTGTTTGTTGCCATTATGGAGAAACAGCGAACGATTGGTCAATAGTGTTAAAGCAAGACAGCTTTTGCACTTTCTTACTGAAAAAGTGAACGGCACTGACTAGAAACTTACAGAAGACATTAAAATTTTCAACTTTGAACTTGCGGATAAAATTTTACAACTCCAATTTTCCAAACGATCAAATTGTATCGTCGCCATAATCCGAATTGTGATTAAAATGAGCAACGAAATAAAGAATGAAATACATTGTCAAACAATGCGTGTTAGAAAACTCATTGCTTTCAAATGAAATTTTACTATGAACCAACACACACATATTAATTCGACAAAAGCATAGTTAAACATTACTAATGTTGGTAGTTAGGTTTTCTCAGATGATACCTGTCCTCATAAATGCATTCAGAATACTGAATTAGCTGCTTCGAAATCTCAGAGGTTGTGGTGGTTTCTGAATTGGCTGTAGAAATAACCATGAGCCTAAACTCAGGATTATGCACGAATCAAATACTAAATTGAGGCTAAAACGAAATCGAGTGTAAATGTGTAGACCGATTAACCCTAAAACCCTAATCTACGCATAGCACATATTCTGCAATTTCAATACCGCTATTAAAGTTAAATTTCAGGTAAGCTGTAGTACTCTATGCTATAGTACTGTAGTGATGCGAACAAGGTTGGGGACGGATATTTATTTTCATTCTCCAAAGGGTACTACTATACTGTTACTCGGTTAACGACTGTTATTTATTTTTAAAACGCGCTCCGCCGCCCTTCGTTACTGATAATATATCCAGTATTGCCCCTCTCCTTTGAATTAACGTTTATTTGCCTTGTATCAAAAGCTTGAGCGATAATGCAAAGTTATACTTAGAAATGTACATTCAAACTTAAGTATGCTTCAAAGTTTCGAACTCAACTTTATTTATTAAGTCCTGCAGTCAATAATTGACACCTGTGGACTCTAATGAGAGATTAGGGACTCTCTGTTTGCCGACTCTTATTAGGGATATGAACTCTTATGGATTGGGACTCAAAATCGGGACCCGCTCTTATCCGGGTCACTACATTAATTTTAACAAGTCAAATGGACTGCACGATTAGTATAAACATAGTGTTGTTAACAATACAAAAATAACAATAACAAAACTTAACAAACATTGGCAGTCAAAAATAAGAATGTTCTTAAGATATATATCACTTTTTGCAATAAACTTAATTTCCGTTTGAATCAAGTTCAGCATCATCAATTGTATAAGAACGACTCAATTTCACAGTATGTTGACGCAGTTTGGGCAATAATACGCCCGAAAATGTTGATTTTTCGATTTAAGATCAAGTTCTGGTTTGGTACCTAATATTAAACTCGATATTCGTCATATCTTAAGTACCACAGGTGCCGAACCAACTGAAAAATGAGCAGGTTCCATCAAAAACAAAGTACGTCGTAAATTGGCAATTTGCAATAGCTACATATACACTATAACAATATTCCGTAAACATTTTACAGAAAATGCTACCACGCAATTAATCTGTCAGTCAAAAGCGTTTCGTAACACTTTTCACTTCACCGGATAATGAAAGTTTTGCTTTCAAGATTATGTTGGCAGCCGCACATAAAAATGAAGCCGACCGTACCGGCTTGGTTATAGCGGTCGAACTGAACCGGTCGGCTGCCGTCAGATAGCAAAACGGTTGCCGATTTCACCTCTACTACAAGCAATTCTATAACTATGAAAAACGCCGCTGACCATCAACCAAACAGTGAACAAAACATTGCTATCGGCACTGTAAAAACAGTTCAATTACAGATAAAAACAGGTGAATGTATTTAATTCGGTAGTGTACATGCGCAAAATGTGACAAAGTACAGAAATAGAACACCCATCATACAAGGAACGTATTGACCGTAAGTTAGACCAAGAGTGCATGATACCCTTTAACAAGAGTATACAACATTGTACATTCTATGTAGATAAAAATGTACCCAGCGCGCGTTGCATTTTTGGCTTACCCCCTTATTTTTTGGGGGGTGTCAAAATCTTCATAGATGCTGAAATTCATGTGCTGTTTTCATATACTGAAAAGTGGTTCGATTATATTTTCGGTGTTGGCTGGCGGATACAGGTGTAATGAACGTAAAATTGACCCCCTCCCTAAAATGAGGGGGGCAGGCCGAAAACGCAACGAGTGCTGGTACAGTTAGTTCCATGCAAAACAAGGCGTTTTGCTTACTCTTGTTTAAGGGATAATCCACTTTTGGTTAGACTAATAATAGGATTCTATATTCAGTGACTTCGCTATCAAAATGATTAGAGTTTGACCTTAAGTAGTAAAATAACCAATTTACACTGAATAACCGATGCTGCGGTTGGATCAAAACTAAATTTTGCGTTATCAGAAGTACAAGCTTGATTGACCTTTTTAAATTAACTTCTTCAACTGGAGCTGAATACAGTTTCTACACCGAATTGTAACAGTTCCAAAATAGGTTTTCGGCCTGCGGCTAAATATGTCATTCATGTCAGTTTCTTGCAGCACAATTCTTGAAATAAGGACTGCAGGGAAGAAACCACCATTTTGGAAAGAGCACCATGCGCCATAAATATTTCGAGGAGTATTCCTTGTGTTGGAAACACAAAACGTTCCCAGAATTCCTCTACAGAAATTACAAACACGATGGAGTTTTGACCTTATAACATGTTCAAGCTACGCCCTCGATAATATACAATGAATTACAATTGCATTAAAAATATAATGTGCAGAAGGGATTCTTATATATTGCAATACAAATAACGGTGAGGTAAACAATTAAACAGACATTCAATTAGAGACAAATATTTGTTTAAAAAAACAAACGATAAACAAAGAAAATATTAATCCAACTTTTGTGTTAACTCTTTCTCTACCGTAATGTACCATTTTCGAAATAGTTAGCTCAGAAAAGTAAGCTTAGTAAGGCGCGAGTGCAAAGCCGTTGAGCGTAAATGGTCTTTGATTACGTTTTAAGAACCAAATTGTCCCAGTATTTGCATGATTGCGTCCCGCGAGCCGTTTTGTTTAAATACAGCCCTTGGATAATTGCCTTTCATTGCACACTAGCCACAAAATAATCTTGCTCCCACTAGTTTGCAGCCCCTTTCAACGTTGCAAAATTTCTTATAGTTTCCCACTAACAAAGAAAATATTAATCCAACTTTTGTGTTAACTCTTTCTCTACCGTAATGTACCATTTTCGAAATATTTAGCTCAGAAACGTAAGCTTAGTAAGGCGCGAATGCAAAGCCGTTGAGCGTAAATGGTCTTTGATTACGTTTTAAGAACCAAATTGTCCCAGTATTTGCATGATTGCGTCCCGCGAGCCGTTTTGTTTAAATACAGCCCTTGGATAATTGCCTTTCATTGCACACTAGCCACAAAATAATCTTGCCCCCACTAGTTTGCAGCCCCTTTCAAAGTTGCAAAATTTCTTATAGTTTCCCACTAAAATTGTGTTCGATTCCAACAAACTTTATATAGCAAAATTCAGCAAAGTTACTATAGTTGCTAAGAAGGTTAATGAAAATTAAGTTCAGTGGTCTACGTGGCAACTGTGCAGCACTTGAAGGTTACAAAATATTTCCATCGGTAAAGTGTTAAATTTTCCGAAACGAGATTTGAGCTCTCTGCTATTCTCCTGTTTGAAGCATAAGAAAACTGAAATTTTACAATTTTAACTCTCCAGTTTAAATGTATCCGAGGCTAAAATCAAATAAAAGTGAACAGCAATGAAAGAACAATCAACTGTGTTGCAATGTTGGACGTAGTGCTGCGAAACCTTGCAACGTATTTAGTTATGTGTAGTGACACCTATTGTCAAACGCTAAACAGAGCTTAATTTTCTTTTTTGTAACGTATATTAACGATTTTAATAGTTACGCTATATATTAGCTCAAAAGACTGGGCGGACAATTGTACGTGCGAAACAAAAGATAAACTGCATAATAGTATCATAACAAATGTTTGATTTTAGCAGAGTAATAATTATAATCATCAATACCGAAAAATATACAATCAAACGGTAGGCGTTTATGAAACCATATTTCAGAGAGGCCTGGCAAAATATAAAATTTTGGTTTTGATTCCTGTTAGAGGCCTAGGCCCAGATGCCGCGCTTGCATTTGCACGAGGCAGATAAACCAAATATTCACTAAGTTTAACTAAAGTGCAATTCGGCTATTAAAACATTTCAATTGGTAAAAAAATACATTGCATACTGCCGCAGGCATAGCAATGTGTTATAAATACACGTTCTATAAAAAGTTCGATGAAGTTTGCTGCGTTACCAGACTAAAAGTTCCTAAAAACCCCATACCCCCGTGGCCTGCAAACGCTTTCGATACCTGCATCATGTTAAATACCGCTAAACCACTGAAAATCAGATAATACCATACGTATACAACGAAACATTGCTTAACATTATATGGCAGTGATACGTTAATTGAAGCTACAAATAGTTCAAAAAAGGCATTACAACAATATGTACAAACTGAAATTCATGCTGAACCGTGACGCAAAGAAAAATAAAAACAAAATTTAATTTAAATAGCGACCATTACTTTAAAGCGGATACGATCGCTTGTCCAAAAATAGTTTAATTTCTGCCAACTGTGTGATTGCGTGAAAGTGAACAGATATGTTGACCAAACTAATTAATAAATAGACAGTGATGTGCACTAGCGAACCCAGAGGGGTAGGGCAAAGGAAGAGGGCGTACGCTCCCGTCAGATTTTTTTGTGATGAAATGGTATACAATTTGTCTTGTCAGAAATTTTTTTGTGATAAAATGAGATGAGGTCGTTTACCTTACAATTTTTCGCTGCCACTTACGTATATAGCGCAAGTTTTGCGTCTCATGACATTTGCCGGCCTGCCGTTGTCAGAAATATCTGGATACACATCTGATGACGTGCCGATGTGAAAATTTTTGCCGATGTCTATTCTAATCTGATATATACAAATTGTGATATTTGATGTTTAGGGATGTGCCTATTAATCGGCATCGGTAATAATCAGCGCTTTTCGGGAGCATAGCTACCGGCACTGCAATAAAGCCGATTCTTTGCCGATACGTTTTGTACACAACAGTGAGTAGGAATACTATCAATTTCACTTGTTGGCGTATATTGGTGCGTCTGATCAGTCAAACAGTTACCAATGGCGGATCCACGGGGGGCCACCCCGGCCGTGGCCCCCAACAGCATCTCGACAAAAATTATATTGGGACTCAAAATGGGGACCTCCCTTTTATTTCGGTCACTACAGTATGGGTCAAAAATAAGTTTATTACCTGTGAAATTTTGGCCCCCCATTTTGAGATCCTGGATCCGCCACTGACTGTTACCTCTCTTGCGTTTGTGTTTGAAAAGGTTAATTGAAATAACCGTTCTCATAAAATTATAATCTTTTATGGTGGTTAGCCTTTATATCTTCGCAATTCTAGTGATATAACGTTATATCCTTTCTGTTCTTTAACCATCGTGTATAAAAACATGAAATTGGTATATCGTGTTTTCAAAATAAAAGTCGGCATCGGCAAAACTTTTGACATAGGCACCCATTGTCATGGTTAGACGCACCGCTATACGCTCTTGGAGTAAAAATAAAAGATTAAAACTTACTTCTATGTGTAGAAAGTATCGGGAAAGAATATGCAATTTCCTTAGCAAAAATGCCAATTACTACCTATATACGCATTACTCCGCACATCGCGCTAGATGCTGTGGCAACTTTTACTGATCACTACGGTTTTCAACAAATTGCATCAACGTTCTAAAGTCCAAAGTTAAGTACAACATAATGGCTCGTTGTATCTCTAATATTAAAGGACAAAACATTTCAAAACTGTAAGGTTACTAAATAAAACAAAACATAAATAATTGTTGAACAGCTTCAAAACCACTAAAATCCTGAAACATAAATAGAGTAATAAGTACATAGTCTTACACTGCAAAAAATGGTGAGTCAAATTCGACCCCGCCAGAGTCAAACCTGCGACTCAGTGAGTCAAAGTTGACTCTGGTGGAGTCGAATTTGACTCAGTTTGCGTAGTCCCGTAGAGCCTATTTCGGAGAGAGTCAATATGACTCACCATTTTTTGCAGTGTAGGAGCAGGTATTTTAACACAAATACTTAATCTTGAACAGATTGTGAAATTAGAACAATGAAAAGAAATTTTGCGCTTAAGACTAATGATTTTTAGGCAACTGTTTTAGCCTATTACATGCATAAATATACTATCTTCAAAACGTAATTCGAATCATATTTAACCCAAGATAAATTTTGGCTAATTTTAAGGATAAATACTTGAAACTGTCGGAGGACTTAATCAGCATTATGCTTCCGTGTGTGCCTGCTAACTTACGTGCTTGCAATCCCAGGTCAACAACTATGGGAGGTGCCTATAGTATGCTCCGGGTTTGCAACAGTCTTCCCCAAAGAAAACTTTACTTTTCCTATCAACACCTGCTTGCCGTCGCTTTATTACCAATTTCGGGTTATAGGGCTGTAGAACGAACCCGTTACCTGCTTCGAATTCAAATGCGCTCTCCGCGCGGCGACCGTTGTGTGAGCTGCTGCTCAACAGCCTGTGCAGAAGGCTGCATAGGTGCCATAGGCGGTCCAGGGTACCCGTTCGATCCAGCATTTGGTGCCGATGGTAGCAACGGAATCTTCATCTCTGGACCAGGATCGGTCTTCTTTTCCGGCAAATAGCTGGTGATTAGTCCGGCAGGTCGGGACGACACTTCACGACCACTTCCTGCTAAATTGACTCGGTAAACGCCGCCACCGCTGTTGTTGCTGCTATCAGACAGATTTTTGGCCATTTTGGAACCACCAGACGAATTACTATCTGCGTAAGTTCCGTTTTGAGCGCCCAATGTTGGGGCACCTAAAAATGCTTTACTGCTATGCAGGGCTGGTTTTTTCCGGAAAAATTGAACTGACCGCAAAAGGATTTTTCCGTTTGGTTTCCCAGAAAAAATGGAAAAATTGAAAATCAAGCACCAATGCTTCCACAAGTGCAACGACGTTAACGAACGATTTGTCATATGAAAAATGACATTATTAGAATCAAATGAAAGTATAAGTACCAACATTTGACAACGTATGCTGATAAGCATACTGTACCAAATACAGAGCTGTCATACACCTAAAAAGGTGTATATGCCAGTTAATGCGGCCACAAACATTGGATTGAGTCCCGCAAAAGATCCGCCAACAGGATTTGCAGTTTTATTGATATAGGAAAAATGAATTGCATCAGAAGTTATAGGTTCGGAACTAAACGCGGCATGAGGAAACAACTCTTATCACCCTGTAAGGAGCCGCCGCAGCATTAGTCACGGATGCTTTATATGCAGATAACTACTTGTAAGCTATGAATTCATAGCACAGGGGGCACCGAGGTTAGGGACCTCGAAAATTGAAATTTTGCCTCTAGTAGTTTCTAGAGTGGCCCGCGTTAACGCATCATTAACTGGTGATAAATTACATTCGTATTTTATCATAAAATGTGCTGCAGAGCGTTTACGATAAATCTTTCAGTATTAATGATTTTTCCATGGTGACGATAAAAAGTAACCTTAAATGTGTTTTTGTTTAACTACACGTATCGAGAATAATCATGATCAAAACCGAATCTTACCATTCATCCCGGCCATCCCGTGCCCATTTCCGCTATGAGGCAGAGTTGCAACATTTGACAAATAATCTTTCCACAGTAATCCTGTCAACTCCATCGAAACCATATCGCCTGCATGTGCCGAAATGAACCGCAACAACAGGACGCCGTCTGGGCGCAGTGCGCTGGATGCGAAACGACGAACCGTGTACGCGTCCGCTCGACTATCAGTAACTCCAGCGGTGATACGCAAGTATTTGTAAACGAGCTAACAAATAGAAAACAATGAATGTTTCATAAAATCGCTTTTTCTTTTGTGCCGTTGACATTTTATCTGAATATTTAGCACACACTTCAGTTTCATATATTCGCGTATGCTAATCAGAAATTTCCAATGACCTCTCAGCATGAGTTCATTGTAGGTGTTCAATATAAATTTTTCAATTTTAGGCACTACAAATGCAATTTTAAACACTTATTATATCAATATCAGTTGAATTTCGTTTAGAAATCCAACCCAACGTAGGAATGCAGCAATCACGCAATTGAGACTGCATTAATTACTAAGTGTAATGTTGAGTGAAATTTTCAATAGTATCGTTATTACGCATATCTGCGATATTAGGTTCAATAATTAAGTTGTGATATCTGACTTGGATATTGCTCCATACCGAATGCGAGTCCAAGAAGCTTACATTTTCTACACATTTTACTGCAACGTTTACGATAACAGAGCATAAATGAAGTTTGGAAACGAAGGGATATTCCCCCTTCCTAAATTTCTAGAACACTAGCTGTGAGGGTTGTTTCTTCCCGGAAAAAATGGCCGGAAAAAAAACAATTTTTTCGGAAACAAATTTTCTTTGACCGACTGGTTTTCTGAATTAGTATTCCCTAGTACGCTCATATGTAGACTCCCATCCCTGCTTGTAAACAGGGTGAAAGGCGGGACTAGATTGTACCGGAATCGAAACTATAAATTTTGCGACTATAAACGGATAATTTGTAGTAACAAATATAATATTGATTTAGGGTGCCTGATGGCTGGCAACAATTCTCAAAAACGTACGTGAACAAATTGGCAATATTTTTTGGTTCTGTAAAGCTAAACTACAATCAGTATTGATAAGTTAATTCATCGACAATTTTTTAAATATGTACATAAATGATGCAGAGCTTTTATGCAACATATCACAGCAAGTATATAGGTCTAAAATTAAAATATCAACATTCCGAATCCAATTTATTGTACAATTTGAGTCGGAATCGGAACTCGTTTTGAATTGGAATTGGAATTCAGATTGCACACTGTATGTAACTGACCTGAGATCGCACCATTTTAAAGGTGTTAAAAACATCAATTTAAATCAAATTGCTCTCCAAATTATGTTAATAAAGCGACTTCAGATCCGTATAGCAATCTAATACCGGAATTTCTAAGTGAAATTTGCAAATTGAATGCAACAAGCATTGTGCAATCGCTAACACAATGCAATGACTTAAGGTTACTAACCCTTTCATTTCTCAGATTCCGTGAATGAATTGTCCATCTATTCATACTAGTACTATATTTCAACTAATACATAATATCGTTCATAATATATTAAACATTTGAACCCCATAGTTTATAAATCCTATGTCCACCCAGTCCACCCATTACGAACCCAGAAAATCCTTACACTTTCACGGCGCGACGCAAACATCGACGTAATCAACCAGTATATCAGATCGAGAGCTGTTGCAGTTGCGACGATAAGCAGCCAAAACCAAAGGAATAAGTAAATTTTTTCCGCGAACAAATTAATCATCAGCACACACTGGACAGTATGACGATGAAGATTGCCAAGAACACGAACCTAAAATTATTGACAGAAACTAACATCCAGCTACAAACCGACAGAAAACTGTGGTGCTGAGACTCATAAAGTTTTAGCCCCGTTCATAGCAACCCTTGTGAAAAACCTCATTCCCCTCTCAAAAAATGTTTCGGATCCTAACAGCTCAAGTTGGTAAGGGGATCGCCCAGGAACGAACACAGGTTGCTGACGGGACGACTTGTATCTCCGTGCTGACCAGAATACTGCAATATCGTTACGAAACTTTTTTGCTCTCCTCTTAAAAGCCAGTAAAACATTGTGGCTATACTTAGAAAACTAAATACTCATTTGGTTATTCACTCTCATTATTACATATAACCCATAACTAACCAAAGATGATTAGCCAAAATTCGATGAGACACGACTTAAACACAATCTTAGTAATGCCAAAGCGATTAAGATTTAGCACTAAAATTGCGTTTCGCTTATCGTTTACTTCGCTTGAGAGCGTTAATTAACCTTATAAATTGCGCAGCCCCCCCTCGGAAAATGCTGGATCTGTCACTCAATTGCTATCGCATTGTAATCAGAACTCACGTGAAAATCGCACAACGTAACCCGTGGAAAATGTCCAGAATCTTGCCATTCGCGCCCATTAATTAAATCAGACAAAATTTCAACGCCCCAAAACGTATATTTGGTCCCAATGAATTCATTGAGCAGAAACAGTTGACCAACAGCGTTGCAGAGGTACAGAAGCTAAATATAGCGGTTTCAAAAACAAGACGTAATTTGAATTTTTAAACTTTCATCGCGGCAGACAGGGTCAACTAAAAACTCAAACTAGGCATGGTGGTAGGCGTTGTGAACCAAAACCTTGCCGGCACCACTTCACAAGAAACTATGTGACCAAATATTGGCAGTTTCTGACAAGTCTTGCAACCTTCAACTTTGAGGAGTCCCAAATGTTTTTTAATTTCACAAGTTTAAGGCAGGGTGTTGCCAGTTATTCATTCCGCGTGGGTACAGATAAACCCTTCATTCAAGCGTATTTGGCGAACGTGCGTGAAGTTTTTTATCTCTATGAATCCAAATGGTTATATTCTAAGCCTTCTTGTCTTTTTAGAAACTTCGGGAGGAAATATATCTCCTCTATTCTCCCCTTGCGTACGCTCCTAGGTTGCGGACGTACACCACAGCAAAAGAACAATAACTAGCTACAACAATAAATGTTGCATAAAGCTAAAACACTAACACAACGCAACTCGTTCGTTACCTTAACAAACAAATACACCATAGTTATGAACGCGCCGGAATAATTGCCTGTAGTGGCCATTCGTACATATCCGCGTCCGCCTGCCCGACTTAAAATTCTTATTTCTTTTTGCAGCCCAAGCGAGTCCTCGAGGTAGCGTGCGATCCCTTTGACTGCTTTCTCTCGTGGCTCAGGGTCTTTGATCGATGCACCTTGAGCCATTTTCAAGATCGCTTTGATGTTAACACCTAAAACTCGAATTCGTATTATAATAAGTCAGAGGGAAAATATGATGAAATGGTAAAGTCCACATCTCGCAAAATTTCAATTTTTAATACAAAATTTGCATTTAGCTGCTCAGTCGCTTTAGTCGCGATGTTATTTCACAATATATTGCTCGTTCCTGCCCCTAAGAAATTTCTAGATCCGCTGCCGAAACGGGATTTTATAAAATGGAAAATTTATCAGAACGCTAGAATAATACGACAGTGATTTGGTTTCGTATATTTAAAGAAAGTAGGTCAACTGGAATACTGTCTGGTGCTTACATTTTAGGCTAAATTTAGCATTGCTTAAACGGCCCTTGTACATTTTCCTCCACAGACAAATGTTCAGCCATAGGCTTAGGCTTAGGTTTCGAAAAAGGCTTTCCTAAGTCTAAACCTATTAAGACTTTGTCAAAACCTTTAACACCTAAGCCTTAGACTAAAACAAGGGGGGAAGTATGCATGACCTAACAAACGACCGCAGTTTTCGAAACCGCACTCGCTGATAACAGTGGTCAACTGTTTCAAGTGCAAAGCTGAAAATAAATTTGTAATTTTACCCGCACAATATGAAATGAATCCTTGCAATTTTTGTTTCATTAAAAGGATTCTAACGGTGCCCGCTACTAGCATTCAAATATATAATATTTACATATAATATTCATTTTTTATGTATATATTTGAAGATAGCTTCTTGACACAGTTGAGAATACAGCTACTAAACGCTAACTGTACTAACCCGACTGCCAATTGAGTGTCTTCCAAATTTGATGCGGCAAGTAAAACAACAACGCTTGAAGTGCTAGCACCACAGGAACCCATTGATAGTAGCCAATTTCGTGTTCACCCCGATCGTCATGGTTTGATGGAATATCGTTTTCGAACGGAACAAAATATGTGTTTTTAATGAAACAATAATCTTCGGTGTATTGCTCCCAGCCGCCGCGAAATTGTGCTGGAACCCAGCACTGTATCGGTTTGCCAACGTACTGCTTTGCAGAGACCTGAAAAATTTGCTCATTGTATTAAGGTCTCAAGCAAAGTCAGCCTAAAATATTCTCAGAATTTTGTCAAATCAATTTAAAAATGCGAATCAACAAATCTTGGGTCGGTTAATCAAAACTTTTTTAACAATAGGTGGATTTATTTCTATCATTGATCACTGCCACAGGTACACATCAAAGATGGCCGGGCAGGCACCTGTGGCCTTTCCCGGCGTATCCCACCCATCATGCGAATGCGAAAGTTTTAGAGTATTAAAATAATTGCCAAGCAAGTTGGAACAACTTAAAATTTCAAAATAATAAAACTGTCGAACCTCCTTGCTGGAAGAGCGATTCGGCAGGCACCAACATGCTGGGCTGTGGAACAATGTCATCGGCGCAACGGCCTTGCTCAGTATGTTTAGGATTATGCTTAGGCTTAGATTGAGAAACATGTTGTTCTTGTTTAGATTGAATAGACATAGTCTAAAATTTACGGCTATTGTTCGGGATCTAACCAATACTTTTACGTCATAAACTGCCAATGATGTACCATGTCAGTCCAGGCAGGAACCAGCAGCTCAGACACTTTGATTAAGCAGCTAAAAAGCAAGCATACAGAGGTGGTTCGAACTCTCATCCTGCAGATCATTGAGCAAACGCTCTATCACTGTGTCATCTAGCCCGCCTAATTCCTAACAAGGAGCCCAGGGGTCACAAATTCTAGGGTCTTAGATACCCTTGCTGCGCCTGGCATCGCCAGTTGGAGCAAGTGATGAAAAGCTTACTTACCAAAATGGCAAAAAATATCAACAACAAGCTCGTTATGTAATAATTAAGCCGATCAACTACGTCATCGTACAATGATGGCTTAATCGAACGTATTACCGTTTCTAAAAACGGAATTCCTAACATGATGAAACTAAAATCAACGTTGAGCAGCTAAAATTTTAGCTCGTTTTGAGGTAGAATAAAAGTAGATTAATATAATGAAATCGTATTAAGATAGTAAGCTATAGTGCTAACTGTCTATATAACTACAAAGCTTTCTAAGCAATATTTATGCTGAGATCTGAAATAGTAAATATACAGTTCAAACACTACACGTATTTGAAGAAAACAGCTCGAATGCGCACAAGAAATGACTCAAACACAAACTGAAATTTTTCAAATGCAAAACAACCCATTAAATGTACAATGGAACACACCTCACAGGATAGAAAATAGTTCATGTGACAAAGAAAACATTAAAAAAGTTTAAAAAATGTGCCAGAAACATTCAGGTGCAACCGGAAATGAAAAATACCCAGTCGAAGGTCAAAAAATTTGCCGCACCCGGAGGTGAAGCAAAATAATTTCGTCAGAAAGGACCTAAATTTGCTAGGTTTAAGAATTACTGACATATATAAAAAATCTATCCTACATCCGTCGTTGTATCTCTGAAGTGTTGTAAAAATTTGTTATTAATATCCTGTTTTAAGAAATATCCACAATTAACACTTCTTTGAAAATTGGTGTCAAATTACAAAAACTCACTGAACGACGGGATTTTTGCACGAAACAGCCAGCACCGCCGGCAAAAAATTCACCGAAGCCAAAAGTCGCTTGTCGGCAAAATCCAGAAGCACACCTCCGAATGTACCCTGTTATAAAACTTATAAAGTGTTTAAAGGTTGCCACTTAATGTAGTTTTGGTCGGAAACGTAAGATCTCTTAACTAAGCAGCTAAAAAGTGGGCAGAGAGGTGACTTTAAGCACAAGGAATCCAAATCTTCAAACGGACGCTCTGCCACTGCACAACACATGACACATCCGCCTCGCTACCGGCATTAACGTGCAACACATTTCTATCGTATGTGCAGACGCACAAGTATATTCTGATATGCTTGTCATGGCCAAAATTTAGGATCCATTAAAGTTCCTAATTAGATCATTTATTGTAGAAGTGTTTGCAAGAAGTAGCTAATGATATTGTGTCGAGTTAGTGTAATCCACAATTTCAAATGCTAAAAAGGAAAGTTCTACAAAAATATGACCAAATTAATCTAGTCAAAGAGTCAAGGAGGGCAATGGGGCCCACACGAAATTTGTTCACACTGGAATGTAATTGGTATGGCAAATGCATCTGTTCAGCACCAAACTTAACTTTGTCTACTTGCAAAATGGTGTCTACAAACTACAACGGACAACGGGTCTGCCTGAAACTATCAGAAAATTCCACGAAGCATACACACTGCGTTACGAAAACCGGTGGAAGTTTATTTGTACAATTTACGTTGTTATAACCGCTGTTATCAAGCCCGTTCTAGAAGAAACGTTCTCAGTTCCACAGCATAGGTTCTCACTTCTCAAAAATGTTTCATAACTATCCGTCATTTCAAATATCTTTGCAATGCCTACTCTTTCGCTAACGAACAGCGTAACGGCTACTAGACCATAAATGCATTTGCAGCAAATAGATAATGACATTGTGTTGGTATCACCTACCATTTCGAGATCTAAAAAGAAAACTGTTAAAATACGGATAAATAAACTCGAGTAGCATCAGTGTAAATTTTTATGATATAAAGTAGTTTCCCCTCTTAGTTGAAGGGAGGTAAAGAAACTTTACTTCATCCCAATCTTGATACATTCCGCTGAGAAATCCTCATCTTTCTAACCCCTGGATCTACGAGTCTAGGTACTTATTTTGGTACTCCCTTTTGCTAACGCAAAACTTCTGAAGCCATACTGCAATGATATGTAAACATCATTACCAATGGATACTACGGGCAGCTTTTTTTCTGCTTTAAAGTTAACAAATAGGTTCTACACCTCATTTTCTTAATGAAGTATGCGAGACATGCTTGTCCGATATGTGCACATGCAATATAGTGCAGTGCACTATATATATGCTAGCTATTTATTTTCAACCTGCCCTCCGCAACCTTCCGTTACTGATATATATCCGGTATTGCAACAATCCGTTGTATTAAACGTTTTTTGCCTTTCAGCAAAAGCTTGAGCGATAGTGTGCAAGGTTATACTTTTGGAATGTTACGTTCAAAAACTTAAGTACGCTTCAAAGTTTCGAACCCAACTTTATTTGGTCCCTAGAGTCATTATGCGCTACGATTAGGATAATTATTATTTGTGGACTCTGAGTTAGGTTAGGAACTCTATCCGCTTTACGGACTCTTATTAGGGATACGGACTCCTATTGATTGGGACTCAAAATGGGAACCCCCTCTAATTACCCATGTCCCGGTTCCCACCTAGACTTACACTCACACGAGAAAAACTTTAACACTCGAGCGAGATATTGAGAAAAGCTCTTGCACTCCGGGCGGGCGGGGCGGGCGGGCGGCGCGCCCCCCCCCCCTCCCCGGGGCCGCCGGGCGGCGACTCCCCCGGTCTCCTTTCTTCCCCCCGGGGCGGGGCAAGGTCCTGCGCCGGGGGGGGTGGCGGCATATGTTTTTGATTTGGCCATGGGCCGCGCTGCTGGTTCCGCTGGGGGCGGCGTTGTTTGGTCATTCGCGATTTTTCCGCGACTATTCTTTTCGTTCCGGGCGTGACCCATTTTCCCCCCAAAACGATCTATCTTAGTTCTACGCAAACACACTTAGTACGAATCAGATAAAGCAAAAAAGATTACACATAAACTTTGTGCCCATATTAAGCTGCAATGTATTTTTCACTGTTCGAACGTAGTAAATATCCCGTTAGAATTGATTCAGCTCATTTCTTTTGTGCGGTGTAGTTTTATCGAATTGTGTTTGCAGAAGCAGTTATAGAGTACCAAGCTACAAACCCACATTTTGTAGAGTTTTGAATTTTTTCTTGCTTGGAAATAAAAGCGACACCAATGTTTTAATTTGCACAAAACTACACCGCACAAGAGTCTAGCTGAATCCAGTTCTAACGGGATATTTACTACGTTCGAACCAGTGAAATATATTGCAGCTTAATATGGGCACAAAGTTTATGTGTAATCCTTTTTTGCTTTATCTGATTCGTACTAAGTGTGTTTGCGTAGAACCTAAGATTCAGAATCAGATTATTTTATTTTTCATTTGAAAAATTAGAGTTTAAACACTGACGTCATATGTTAGTAAAATATCTTAATTTCGACCGACCAAAATTTAATACCCGGATTTATAATTCGGGTAAAAATTTACAGGAATAGTCTCGAGCCAGTATGAAAATTCTCTAGTTTATTACTTGAAATTTGTTTAATTCCTAAACCATGCGATTCTATTAGCCCCCTGTAGCGTCTATGTTTAACTCAGCAGTCATAGCGTTTGCATACTTGTCATGTGTTTGCACAAAATTGCAAAATACATGCACAGTGCTACAAATTCTCTGCATTTCCATTTCTATATTTCTATGTCAGTGTGCTGTTTATGTCAATAAGTAGTAACCGTTGCTATACATACCGGCCCTCAGTTTGGGAGCGGTTTGAAAATCGAAAGTGATATTTATTTTAAGAATATTCTTTCTTAAGCCGCAGTGTTTAAGGGTGATTGAGTTTTGTTTTCGGGTTTCAAAACGCTTTGCATTTACTTGCAGTTTGTGAATAGTTGTCCTATACTTACTTGATAAGACAGGGTAGGCGTAGAAATAGTGCATAGCTGTTAGCGTGCCACTGGTTTGTAAAAGTGGTGTGGGTTTGAACGTTCAGCTAACTCAGTACTGCTGCTTTGTTTTCAGGGTTTTTTATACTTTCCTCACAGGTCCATGTATTTAGTTTTGGAAAAAGCTCCCTAGGCCTAAGTTTACACCTTAATTTTACATATCGGGAATGGAAAGTGTGCAAGAGCTTTTCTCAATATCTCGCTCGAGTGTTAAAGTTTTTCTCGTGTTAAGTGTCAGTCTAGGTGGGAACCGGGACATGGGTAATTAGAGGGGGTTCCCATTTTGAGTCCCAATCAATAGGAGTCCGTATCCCTAATAAGAGTCCGTAAGCGGATAGAGTTCCTAAACCCTAATTAGAGTCCACAAATAATAATTATCCCTAATTGTAGCGCATAATGACTCTAGGACCAAATGAAGTTGGGTTCGAAACTTTGAAGCGTACTTAAGTTTTTGAACGTAACATTCCAAAGTATAACCTTGCACTATCGCTCAAGCTTTTGCTGAAAGGCAAAAAACGTTTAATACAACGGATTGTTGCAATACCGGATATATATCAGTAACGGAAGGTTGCGGAGGGCAGGTTGAAAATAAATAGCTAGCATATATATAGTGCACTGCACTATATTGCATGTGCACATATCGGACAAGCATGTCTCGCATACTTCATTAAGAAAATGAGGTGTAGAACCTATTTGTTAACTTTAAAGCAGAAAAAAAGCTGCCCGTAGTATCCATTGGTAATGATGTTTACATATCATTGCAGTATGGCTTCAGAAGTTTTGCGGTAGCAAAAGGGAGTACCAAATAAGTACCTAGACTCGTAGATCCAGGGTTAGAAAGATGAGGATTTCTCAGCGGAATGTATCAAGATTGGGATGAAGTAAAGTTTCTTTACCTCCCTTCAACTAAGAGGGGAAACTACTTTATATCATAAAAATTTACACTGATGCTACTCGAGTTTATTTATCCGTATTTTAACAGTTTTCTTTTTAGATCTCGAAATGGTAGGTTATACCAACACAATGTCATTATCTATTTGCTGCAAATGCATTTATGGTCTAGTAGCCGTTACGCTGTTCGTTAGCGAAAGAGTAGGCATTGCAAAGATATTTGAAATGACGGATAGTTATGAAACATTTTTGAGAAGTGAGAACCTATGCTGTGGAACTGAGAACGTTTCTTCTAGAACGGGCTTGATAACAGCGGTTATAACAACGTAAATTGTACAAATAAACTTCCACCGGTTTTCGTAACGCAGTGTGTATGCTTCGTGGGAATTTTCTGATAGTTTCAGGCAGACCCGTTGTCCGTTGTAGTTTGTAGACACCATTTTGCAAGTAGACAAAGTTAAGTTTGGTGCTGAACAGATGCATTTGCCATACCAATTACATTCCAGTGTGAACAAATTTCGTGTGGGCCCCATTGCCCTCCTTGACTCTTTGACTAGATTAATTTGGTCATATTTTTGTAGAACTTTCCTTTTTAGCATTTGAAATTGTGGATTACACTAACTCGACACAATATCATTAGCTACTTCTTGCAAACACTTCTACAATAAATGATCTAATTAGGAACTTTAATGGATCCTAAATTTTGGCCATGACAAGCATATCAGAATATACTTGTGCGTCTGCACATACGATAGAAATGTGTTGCACGTTAATGCCGGTAGCGAGGCGGATGTGTCATGTGTTGTGCAGTGGCAGAGCGTCCGTTTGAAGATTTGGATTCCTTGTGCTTAAAGTCACCTCTCTGCCCACTTTTTAGCTGCTTAGTTAAGAGATCTTACGTTTCCGACCAAAACTACATTAAGTGGCAACCTTTAAACACTTTATAAGTTTTATAACAGGGTACATTCGGAGGTGTGCTTCTGGATTTTGCCGACAAGCGACTTTTGGCTTCGGTGAATTTTTTGCCGGCGGTGCTGGCTGTTTCGTGCAAAAATCCCGTCGTTCAGTGAGTTTTTGTAATTTGACACCAATTTTCAAAGAAGTGTTAATTGTGGATATTTCTTAAAACAGGATATTAATAACAAATTTTTACAACACTTCAGAGATACAACGACGGATGTAGGATAGATTTTTTATATATGTCAGTAATTCTTAAACCTAGCAAATTTAGGTCCTTTCTGACGAAATTATTTTGCTTCACCTCCGGGTGCGGCAAATTTTTTGACCTTCGACTGGGTATTTTTCATTTCCGGTTGCACCTGAATGTTTCTGGCACATTTTTTAAACTTTTTTAATGTTTTCTTTGTCACATGAACTATTTTCTATCCTGTGAGGTGTGTTCCATTGTACATTTAATGGGTTGTTTTGCATTTGAAAAATTTCAGTTTGTGTTTGAGTCATTTCTTGTGCGCATTCGAGCTGTTTTCTTCAAATACGTGTAGTGTTTGAACTGTATATTTACTATTTCAGATCTCAGCATAAATATTGCTTAGAAAGCTTTGTAGTTATATAGACAGTTAGCACTATAGCTTACGATCTTAATACGATTTCATTATATTAATCTACTTTTATTCTACCTCAAAACGAGCTAAAATTTTAGCTGCTCAACGTTGATTTTAGTTTCATCATGTTAGGAATTCCGTTTTTAGAAACGGTAATACGTTCGATTAAGCCATCATTGTACGATGACGTAGTTGATCGGCTTAATTATTACATAACGAGCTTGTTGTTGATATTTTTTGCCATTTTGGTAAGTAAGCTTTTCATCACTTGCTCCAACTGGCGATGCCAGGCGCAGCAAGGGTATCTAAGACCCTAGAATTTGTGACCCCTGGGCTCCTTGTTAGGAATTAGGCGGGCTAGATGACACAGTGATAGAGCGTTTGCTCAATGATCTGCAGGATGAGAGTTCGAACCACCTCTGTATGCTTGCTTTTTAGCTGCTTAATCAAAGTGTCTGAGCTGCTGGTTCCTGCCTGGACTGACATGGTACATCATTGGCAGTTTATGACGTAAAAGTATTGGTTAGATCCCGAACAATAGCCGTAAATTTTAGACTATGTCTATTCAATCTAAACAAGAACAACATGTTTCTCAATCTAAGCCTAAGCATAATCCTAAACATACTGAGCAAGGCCGTTGCGCCGATGACATTGTTCCACAGCCCAGCATGTTGGTGCCTGCCGAATCGCTCTTCCAGCAAGGAGGTTCGACAGTTTTATTATTTTGAAATTTTAAGTTGTTCCAACTTGCTTGGCAATTATTTTAATACTCTAAAACTTTCGCATTCGCATGATGGGTGGGATACGCCGGGAAAGGCCACAGGTGCCTGCCCGGCCATCTTTGATGTGTACCTGTGGCAGTGATCAATGATAGAAATAAATCCACCTATTGTTAAAAAAGTTTTGATTAACCGACCCAAGATTTGTTGATTCGCATTTTTAAATTGATTTGACAAAATTCTGAGAATATTTTAGGCTGACTTTGCTTGAGACCTTAATACAATGAGCAAATTTTTCAGGTCTCTGCAAAGCAGTACGTTGGCAAACCGATACAGTGCTGGGTTCCAGCACAATTTCGCGGCGGCTGGGAGCAATACACCGAAGATTATTGTTTCATTAAAAACACATATTTTGTTCCGTTCGAAAACGATATTCCATCAAACCATGACGATCGGGGTGAACACGAAATTGGCTACTATCAATGGGTTCCTGTGGTGCTAGCACTTCAAGCGTTGTTGTTTTACTTGCCGCATCAAATTTGGAAGACACTCAATTGGCAGTCGGGTTAGTACAGTTAGCGTTTAGTAGCTGTATTCTCAACTGTGTCAAGAAGCTATCTTCAAATATATACATAAAAAATGAATATTATATGTAAATATTATATATTTGAATGCTAGTAGCGGGCACCGTTAGAATCCTTTTAATGAAACAAAAATTGCAAGGATTCATTTCATATTGTGCGGGTAAAATTACAAATTTATTTTCAGCTTTGCACTTGAAACAGTTGACCACTGTTATCAGCGAGTGCGGTTTCGAAAACTGCGGTCGTTTGTTAGGTCATGCATACTTCCCCCCTTGTTTTAGTCTAAGGCTTAGGTGTTAAAGGTTTTGACAAAGTCTTAATAGGTTTAGACTTAGGAAAGCCTTTTTCGAAACCTAAGCCTAAGCCTATGGCTGAACATTTGTCTGTGGAGGAAAATGTACAAGGGCCGTTTAAGCAATGCTAAATTTAGCCTAAAATGTAAGCACCAGACAGTATTCCAGTTGACCTACTTTCTTTAAATATACGAAACCAAATCACTGTCGTATTATTCTAGCGTTCTGATAAATTTTCCATTTTATAAAATCCCGTTTCGGCAGCGGATCTAGAAATTTCTTAGGGGCAGGAACGAGCAATATATTGTGAAATAACATCGCGACTAAAGCGACTGAGCAGCTAAATGCAAATTTTGTATTAAAAATTGAAATTTTGCGAGATGTGGACTTTACCATTTCATCATATTTTCCCTCTGACTTATTATAATACGAATTCGAGTTTTAGGTGTTAACATCAAAGCGATCTTGAAAATGGCTCAAGGTGCATCGATCAAAGACCCTGAGCCACGAGAGAAAGCAGTCAAAGGGATCGCACGCTACCTCGAGGACTCGCTTGGGCTGCAAAAAGAAATAAGAATTTTAAGTCGGGCAGGCGGACGCGGATATGTACGAATGGCCACTACAGGCAATTATTCCGGCGCGTTCATAACTATGGTGTATTTGTTTGTTAAGGTAACGAACGAGTTGCGTTGTGTTAGTGTTTTAGCTTTATGCAACATTTATTGTTGTAGCTAGTTATTGTTCTTTTGCTGTGGTGTACGTCCGCAACCTAGGAGCGTACGCAAGGGGAGAATAGAGGAGATATATTTCCTCCCGAAGTTTCTAAAAAGACAAGAAGGCTTAGAATATAACCATTTGGATTCATAGAGTAAAAAACTTCACGCACGTTCGCCAAATACGCTTGAATGAAGGGTTTATCTGTACCCACGCGGAATGAATAACTGGCAACACCCTGCCTTAAACTCTGTGAAATTAAAAAACATTGGGACTCCTCAAAGTTGAAGGTTGCAAGACTTGTCAGAAACTGCCAATATTTGGTCACATAGTTTCTTGTGAAGTGGTGCCGGCAAGGTTTTGGTTCACAACGCCTACCACCATGCCTAGTTTGAGTTTTTAGTTGACCCTGTCTGCCGCGATGAAAGTTTAAAAATTCAAATTACGTCTTGTTTTTGAAACCGCTATATTTAGCTTCTGTACCTCTGCAACGCTGTTGGTCAACTGTTTCTGCTCAATGAATTCATTGGGACCAAATATACGTTTTGGGGCGTTGAAATTTTGTCTGATTTAATTAATGGGCGCGAATGGCAAGATTCTGGACATTTTCCACGGGTTACGTTGTGCGATTTTCACGTGAGTTCTGATTACAATGCGATAGCAATTGAGTGACAGATCCAGCATTTTCCGAGGGGGGGCTGCGCAATTTATAAGGTTAATTAACGCTCTCAAGCAAAGTAAACGATAAGCGAAACGCAATTTTAGTGCTAAATCTTAATCGCTTTGGCATTACTAAGATTGTGTTTAAGTCGTGTCTCATCGAATTTTGGCTAATCATCTTTGGTTAGTTATGGGTTATATGTAATAATGAGAGTGAATAACCAAATGAGTATTTAGTTTTCTAAGTATAGCCACAATGTTTTACTGGCTTTTAAGAGGAGAGCAAAAAAGTTTCGTAACGATATTGCAGTATTCTGGTCAGCACGGAGATACAAGTCGTCCCGTCAGCAACCTGTGTTCGTTCCTGGGCGATCCCCTTACCAACTTGAGCTGTTAGGATCCGAAACATTTTTTGAGAGGGGAATGAGGTTTTTCACAAGGGTTGCTATGAACGGGGCTAAAACTTTATGAGTCTCAGCACCACAGTTTTCTGTCGGTTTGTAGCTGGATGTTAGTTTCTGTCAATAATTTTAGGTTCGTGTTCTTGGCAATCTTCATCGTCATACTGTCCAGTGTGTGCTGATGATTAATTTGTTCGCCGGAAAAAATTTACTTATTCCTTTGGTTTTGGCTGCTTATCGTCGCAACTGCAACAGCTCTCGATCTGATATACTGGTTGATTACGTCGATGTTTGCGTCGCGCCGTGAAAGTGTAAGGATTTTCTGGGTTAGTAATGGGTGGACTGGGTGGACATAGGATTTATAAACTATGGGGTTCAAATGTTTAATATATTATGAACGATATTATGTATTAGTTGAAATATAGTACTAGTATGAATAGATGGACAATTCATTCACGGAATCTGAGAAATGAAAGGGTTAGTAACCTTAAGTCATTGCATTGTGTTAGCGATTGCACAATGCTTGTTGCATTCAATTTGCAAATTTCACTTAGAAATTCCGGTATTAGATTGCTATACGGATCTGAAGTCGCTTTATTAACATAATTTGGAGAGCAATTTGATTTAATTGATGTTTTTAACACCTTTTAAAATGGTGCGATCTCAGGTCAGTTACATACAGTGTGCAATCTGAATTCCAATTCCAATTCAACGATTTCCGATTCCGACTCAAATTGTACAATAAATTGGATTCGGAATGTTGATATTTTAATTTTAGACCTATATACTTGCTGTGATATGTTGCATAAAAGCTCTCGTATCATTTATGTACATATTTAAAAAATTGTAGATGAATTAACTTATCAATACTAATTGTAGTTTAGCTTTCCAGAACCAAAAAATATTGCCAATTTGTTCACGTACGTTTTTGAGAATTGTTGCCAGCCATCAGGCACCCTAAATCAATATTATATTTGTTACTACAAATTATCCGTTTATAGTCGCAAAATTTATAGTTTCGATTCCGGTACAATCTAGTCCCGCCTTTCACCCTGTTTACAAGCAGGGATGGGAGTCTACATATATGAGCGTACTAGGGAATACTAATTCAGAAAACCAGTCGGTCAAAGAAAATTTGTTTCCGAAAAAATTGTTTTTTTTCCGGCCATTTTTTTCCCAGCTAGTGTTCTAGAAATTTAGGAAGGGGATTCCCTTGGCCTTCGGAGAAACAACCCTCACAGCTATTGTTGAACCTAATATCGCGAAATTAGGATAATAAGTTGTGTTCTGGAATATCTCATCCAATGCGAGTCAAGAGAATTTCTACACTAAATTTACTCGTTCGGTACGATAACAGAGCAAATGAATGGAACGAAGATTCCCCTAACTATTTCTAGAACACTAGCTGTAGAGTTGTTTTTCCCGGAAAAAATGGCCGGAAAAAAAACAATTTTTTCGAAAAACAAATTTCCTTGACCGACTCGGTTTCTGAATTATTCCCTCGTACGCTCATATGTTAACTCCCATCCCTGCTTGTAGACAGGGTGAAAGGCGGGACGGTGTACCGGAATCGAAACTAAAATTTTGCGACTATAAACGGATAATTATCATTAACAAATATAATATTGATTTAGGTGCCTGATGGCTGGCAACAACGTACATTGAACAAATTGGCAATATTTTTGGTTCTAAAGCTAAAGCTACAAACATATTAATACAGTTAATTCAATCGACAATTTTTTAAATATGTACATAAATGATGCAGAGCTTTTATGCAACATCGCACAATATATATAGTACTAAAATTAAATTGATATTCCAAATCCAATTTATTGTGCAATTTGAGTCGGAATCGAGACAATTTTTTGAGGAATTGGAATTGGAATTCAGATTGCACACTGTATGTAGCCGACCTGAGATCACACCATTTAAAAGGTGTTGAAAACATCCAATTAAATTGCTCTCAATTCCTGTTAATAAGCGACTTCAGTGATCCATAGAATATGAGCCGGAATTTCTAAGTGAAATTTGCAAATTGAATGCAACAAGCATTGTGCAATCGCTAAACGGCACAATGCAAAATCGTTAGAGGTTACTAACCCTTTTTTAATTTCTCAGATTTTGGTGAATTATATTCCATATTCAATACTAGTTACTATACTTAGACTAATGCATAATATCATTCATGAGGGTACTAAACATTTGAACCCCATAGTTTAAATCAATCCTATGTCCTCCGCGTCCCCACCATTACGGAACCCGGGAGAGTCCTTACACTTTCAGGGCGCCGAACGCAAAGGCGTCAAAGACATAATCAAGCCCAGTATATAAATGCGGAAAGATATTGCAGTTTGCCAGCGAAGTAACAGCGAAAACCCGAAGGAATAAGTCGAAATTTTTCCGCGAAGCAAGAATTAATCGTCGCCGCGCACTGGAACTGTGGTAAGGATTGCCAAGAAGCACAAAACCTAAAATTATTGAAAAACTAACATCCAGCGAACCGACAGAAAACTGTCGTGCTGAGAAACTCATAAGGGTTAGCCCCGTATAGCAACCCTTGTGAAAAAACCTCATTTCCTCTCTCAAAAATGTTTTTTTCGGATTCAAGTTGGTCGTCAACAGCCCCCCAGAACAAAACAGATTGCAAAACTAACAGGGACGAATCTAGTCTCGTTTCCTAGCCAGAAAACTGTGTGGTATCGAAATCATTTTTGTTCTCCTCTTAAAAGCCGTGGAACGTTGTAGCTATACTTAGAAAACTAAATACTCATTTGGTTATTCACTGAGCTCTCAGATTATACATATAACTCATAGGGTTATTAAGCCAAAGATGATTAGCCAAAATTCGATGAGACTTAGCAGACTTAAACACAATCTTAGTACACATAAGCCAAAGCAATTAAGATTTAGCGCTAAAAATACGTTTCGCTTATCAGTTTCCCTCCGCATTTTGTAGAGCGTTAATTAACCTTCCTAAATTGCGCAGCCCCGAAAAATTTTTGCTCGAAAATATTCACTCAATTGCTATCGCATTCTAATCAGAAGTTTCACATGAAAACAAGGCACACCCCTGAAATGTTCCAGATATCCGTTGCGCGCATAATTAAATCAGACAAAAATTTCAACGCCCAAAAACTTATATTTGGTCCCCAATAGTTAAGTTACAGAAATTCAGGTGACGCAGCACGATTACAGAGGTACAGTAGCGGTTTCAAAAACAAGACATTAATTTGAATTTTTAAACTTTCATCGCCACAGGGCACAAAACCAGGCGTGGTGGTAACGCGTTGTAAGAACCAAAACCTTGCCGGCACCACTTTCAGCAAAACTATGTGTGAGCAAAATATTGGGTTGTGGGCGGGGTGCTTACCAACCTTCAACTTTGAGGAGTCCCAAATGTTTTTTAATTTCACAAGTTTAAGGCGGGCTGTTTACCTATTCATTCCGCGTAGATTACGCTCATAGAGCTTATTTGGAACATACATGAACATTTTTGATCTCTATGAATCCAAATGGGGTTAGAACTATTAAGCCTTCTTGTCTTTTTAGAAACTTGAGGAGATTTTTTTTCAGGTATATCTCCCTTGCGTTCCTAGTTGCGGACGTACACCCACCAAAAGACGAAAACTCACTACAACAATAAATGTTTCTGTATAAAGCTAAAACACAACTCGTTCGGTTACCAAACAAAGTACGCCCATAGTTATTGAAGCACCCCGAAGGTCTATCATGGCCATTCGGTACACGTGTGCACGAGTCCGCCTGCCGAACTAAAATTCTTATTTTCTTTTGCAGCCCAAGACGAGAATATCGTGCGATCCCCTTTTGATATGCTTTCTCAATCATCAGGCTCATATTCAATCAATGCACCTTTGAGCCATTTTTCTGAGTCGTTTTTTTAATGTTAACACCTAAAACTCAAATTCATTATTATAATTCGAAGAGGGAATATATGATGAAATGGTAAAAATCGACACGTCTCGCAAAATTTCAATTTTTAATCCTACAGAATTTGCATTTACGTGCTCATCCGCTTATCGCGAATGTTATTTCACAATATATAGTACATTACTACCGATTTTCTACATCCGCTGCCGAAACGGATTTTTATAAAATGAAAAAAATTTATCAGAACGCTAAATAATCAACAGTGATTGGTTTGTATATTTAAAGAAAGTAGGTCAACTGGATATACTGTCTGGTGCTTACATTTTAGGCTAAATTTAGCATTGCTTAAACAGCCCTTGCCTACATTTTCCCTCCACAGACAAATGTTCAGCCGTAGGCTTAGGCTTCCAGGTTTTTTTTCGAAAAAGGCTTTCCCTAAGTCTAAACCTATTAGGTATTTTTTTGTCAAAACCTTAACACCCTAAGCCTTAGGACTAAGAAATAAGGGGAAAATATGCATGACCTCACAAACAACCACCAGTTCAAAACTACAGGCTAAAAAAAATTCACGATTTCAAATCCTGAAAATTGATTTTTATGTTACCCGCAGCCAATATGAAATGAATCCTTGCAATTTTTGTTTCATTAAAAGGATTCTAACGGTGCCCTACTAGCATTCCCAAATATATAATATTTACATATAATATTCAGTTTATGTATATATTTGAAAAGATAGCTTCTTGACACAGTTGAGAAACAAATACTAAACGCTCAACTGACTAACCCCAAATGCCAATTGAGTGTCTTCCAAATTTGATGCGGCAGAAAAACAACAAAGCGCTTAAAGTGCTCACCACAGGAACCATAAATAGTAGCCAATCTCGTGTTCCCCCCCCAATCGATGGCTGTTTTAATGGATACTTTCAAACAAACAAGTTTATATTTTTAATGAAACAATAATCTTCGGTCTCACACACAAAAATATGCCAATCGGTTTGCCAACGTACTGCTTTGCAGAGACCTGAAAAATTTGCTAATTGTATTAAGGTCTCAACAAAGTAGGCCTAAAATATTCTCAGAATTTTTTTATCAATTAAAATACAATGACAAATCTTGGGTGCAGTAATCATCAAAACTTTTTTACATATCGTGGATATACATTCTATCATTGATTACACCGTCAAAGATGGCCTTTGCCGGCGTAGTGCCACACCATCCATGCGAATGCCGAAAGTTTAGATTATTAAAAATAAATTGCCAAGCAAGTTGGAACAACTTGAATTTCAGAAATGAAACCTACGAACCTCCTTGCTGGAAGACAGTCAGCAGCGCCTGAAACAATGTCATCGGCGCAACAGCCTTGCTCACTATGTTAGGATTACTGCTTTTAGGCTTAAAATTGATAAAACATGTTGTTCTTGTTTGATTGAATAGACATAGTCTAAAATTTACATTATTTCGGGATCTAACCAATACTTTTACGTCATAAACTGCAAATAATCCTACCATGTCAGCCCAGGCAGGGACCAGCAGCTCAGACACTTTGATTAAGCAGCTGAAAGCAACCGTAGCGTTTAACTCTCATCCCTGTGCAGTTGTGAGCCAACGCTACTCCTAGCTGTGTCATCTAGCCCCGCAACAAGGAGCCCAGGGTCTCGGGTTGATCCTTGCTGCGCCTGGCAGTCAGTTGGAGAGCAAGTGAATGAAAAGCTTACTTACCAAAATCGGCAAAAAGATGTGAACAACAAGCTCGTTACGTTCAGCCAATCAACTACGTCATATCGAACCATGTATTAACGCTATTCTAAAAACGGAATTCCTAACATGGGATGAAACTAAAATGCAAAAACATTGCAAGCAGCTCAAAATTTTAGGCTCGATTTTGAGGTACAAATAAAAGTAGATTAATATAATGGAAATCGTATTAAATCATAAGCTATAGGTTGCGCTAACTGTCTATATAACTACAAAGCTTCTGAGCGATATTTTTATGCTGAGATCTGAAATAGTGAATATACAGTTCAAACACGACACGTATTTGAAGAAAACAGCTGGAAGCACGCGAGGAAATAACTCAAACACAAATTGAAATTTTTTCAAATGCAAAACAAACCATTAAATGTACAATGGAACACACCTCACAGGATAGAAAATCATCAGTGTGACAAAAAAGCTAAGAGTTCAAAAGTTTAAAAAATGTGCAGAACCGTTCCATCAACCGGAAATGAAAAATACAAGTCAAAAGGTCAAAAAATTTGCCGCAGCCGGAGGTGAAGCAAAAAATTCGTCAGAAACCTAATTTGCTAGGCCTTAAAGAATTACTGACATATATAAAAAATCTCTACATCGGTCGTTGTATCTCTGAAGTGTTGTAAAAATTTGTTATATATCCCTGTTTTAAGAAATATCCACAATTAACACTTCTTTTTGAAAATTGGCTATCCAAATTACAAAAACTCGCTGAACGACGGGATTTTTGCACGGAAACACCGGCACGGCAAAGGAGTTCACAAAGGCCAAAGCGCTTTGGCAAAAAATCCAGAAGCAGGCCTCCGAATGTACCCTTGTTATAAAACTTATAAAGTGTTTAAAGGTCCCCACTTAATGTAGTTTTGAGTCAAAAAATTCTAAGATCTCTTAACTAAGCAGCTAAAAAAGTGGGCAGGAAGTGGGCTTAAGAGCACAAGGAATCCTCGT
>JASANG010001024.1:0-32398 GCA_030248215.1 Enoplolaimus lenunculus
CCTTCCACCATACCCCGAAATTCCAAAATCCTACATTCGATCATATCCTGAAATCCAAAAATAAACAAAATTTCACCTTCGACCATATCCCGAAATCCCAAAATACCACCTTCGGCCCTATCCCGATATCTCACCTTCCACCATATCCCCATATCCCGAAATCCCAAAATGCCATCTTCGACCATATATATCTCGAAATCCCAAAATCCTACATTCGACCATATCCTGAAATCCAAAAATCCCACCTTCGACCATATCCTGAGATCCCAATATCCTAAATTCAACCATATCCTGAAATCACACCTTCAACCATACCTCAAATTATTGCGATAGGATCGAGGTTTACATGGGCTAGGTTTACAATGCTCGTTCAATTGGTGTTCCACTTTTATATTTTCCGTTTCGTTGTCTATGGTATTATAAATGGAAAAATTATACGCCTTCGTTCTGAAAATTGGGTAGGTTTGCATGCTAAGCTAAATTACTTCGCTCACTGCCTGTTATACTAAGACCAGTTTTAAGGCCTAGGAAGGAACTAAAAATTTAGTTTTTACTAAGCATGCAGGACCTGCCAATGTAGAACTAATTGCACATTAATCGTCTATATTGAAGCCACACAAACACTACATCTTATATCAGCACAGCTTCTGCATCAAAGTTTCGGAAACACGATAACAATTCTCACTGAATTATGTCTTAAATTGGTGTCACCGCTTTTCTCACCAAGATTACAATTACATGTTTTAATGTAACACAAGACAGAAGTAATAAAAATAAAAGGAATTAAGCAAAAAACAAAACGTGCTGCACTAAATATAGTCCATTCCTAACTAGTGATCTGAAGTTCGTGAAGGTACAGTGGCAAAAATGATAAATAATTAACATAGCTACAATCTTAAATTTTTTGAAATTGCGCGAAACCAGCAATTTTTTTCGTTTTTAACAATATTTTGTCAAAACAAACAACCGGGTATATAATACCGTTGCTCAATTTTACCATTGCTTTTAACATCGTATAAATTAAACAAAGATGCGCGTACATGTACAATAATCCCTCACTTGCACACATAACTTTTGACTTCACACAACCATACATGTTAACGTTATTATAATTGCAGTCCTTGCACAGAGACAGTCTTCTCACAATAATCTGGCTTGAAAGTCTTGTACACATTTGGTCCCTGGCACCGGCGAAAACAAAAACATACAGCTACAGCCCGAAGCACTACAGCGATCTAACTTCGGGACTCGCATTATTTCGTCTACGAATCCGAACTTAACGAGTCTTCTGATCCAACCGACGAGTCTGAACTAGCGTCATCTGCGTTATCACTATCACCATCCACACTTTCCGGTACATCAAAGCTTAAATCTTCTAGTTCCAAATCTTCTTCCTCTTCCTGATGTTCTTCATTATCATCGTCGTCGTCATTATCATCATCCTCATCATCATCGTCTAAAAGAAAAGACCAGTCGCCTAAAACAAATAACCTCGAAAAAATATTGATAACATAACTCGTGCACACTTTTATCACAGTACGAGCTTAACCGTTTCCATAAGCCGACGCCTTAACATTAAGTGCGAGAAGAAAGTGCACAAGAACCCTTAACACTATTTGCAATTATTATTCGAATTAAATAACGTAACAACGTGCCACATTCGCTACCAAGACTAGTATGCAATACTGGGGAATTACAAGATTTAAAATCGCGCTGTAACATGTGCAGATCTTTCCCGACCCAACCATGATAGGCATATGAAAATATTGCGTCATAGCGTGCGTAGGTTTTCATCACAAGAACGAAAAAATACACCTGCAATAGGCTACAACAAAGTTGTCATAACAAACTATATATTTGCTCGTGAATGGTACCGCGGCCGCGCCAAATGAATTGACGATTTCCTAACCTGTCATATCATCTTCATCGTCATCATCGTCGTCGTCTTCTGCAACATCTTCTTCGCCCTGCCAAATTTAAAACTCTAATTAATTAACGATTTCAGTCATTTTTCTCGGCAGGCCGGAGTACGACAGGCATGGATTTCAGATTTCTATTGACAAATATAATATTGATTTAGGGTGTCTGTTGGCTGGCTGGTAACAATTTTCAAAAAGGTCGTATGATCAAATTGGCGATGATCTGAAAAGCTAAACTACAATCAATTATTGATAAGTTAACTCATCGAAAGCATTTAATAGACAAATAATAAAAAAATTTTTATGCCAATTTTCACAAGTACGATAAAAATTAAAATTTCAAAATTTCGATTCCGATTGATTGTGCAACCGGAATCGGAATTGGAACTCGTTTTGAATCGTAATTCTAATCGGAATCGAACTTCCGATCGCACCCTAATAGATTTCATCCCTTGTAATGTATAAAACTGCTCCAAGCTAGTATATCATACGTCATCTTTTCCTTCAATCCCTAAACCTTCATGTGCCCTTCGCTACATCATCTAAATAATTTCTGCAATTAGATTGAAAGTAATTTTGGCAACAAACCTGTTTCTGTTCTTCATCAACAGTGCGTTCCTTTCCAATTTCAAATAATCGACAAACATTAACATTATCGTGTAAATTCATCATATCGTCCAAGCTGCCCTCATTCTAAAATGCACAAATACAATTAGTATTTTGATTCCCACTTTTTTCCTTAATTATTTCCTGCTTTAACTTGAATAATAGTTCACCACCTGTACAGCCTTGAATAAACTAGCGTGAAGAAAACGCGAAATTTAATGTGAAATAATTTTGTGTAAAACACTGTTTCAAATCAATTAATCCGCTATGCAGGCCAAAAGTTAATGATGTCACACCTGATGCGAATAATCAGACAACATAGATAGATAGATTACATAGATATTGATAGGAAAATGACCATTAGTCTGCAAACTTTAGAGGTCTATTACACTATCGTGTATTGTTGTCAGTAATAAACATACCAAGTTTTCTGTACATTCCAAACGTACCTCTATTACGGCTAAGTAATTATCTGAGCTGTCACAACATAGATCTAAAATGTTTCGTTTAACGTCGGTGGTTGCTGGAACAACAACACATTCAAATTACTCAACTGTACTAAGCAAAAGTTAAAGTACGGATTAGTTCTGCTTCCCTGAGTTCATTACACCAAAACAAACTATGCAATCACTGTCGCAAATTCAATGTCTTCAATAATAACAAAGATATTAAAGTGAAATAAAAACTGAAGTAAGTCATGCTTAAGCTTTTAAATTTTCCGTGCGTGTTTTTATTAAATGAATATAGTAAAAACTTGAGGTTAATACGCCGATACACTTACCAATTAAAGTGTAATCAACAGCGTCAAAAGTCCTAAACGATGATCCCAATATACTTCGAAGACGTGTTGTCTCTTCGTAATCGTCGCTGGATTGGTACACTGCTATAAGTAAAAAACTTGACAAGTCAACTAAGCCACAATTTATAAACGAATAATGCCGAAAATGAGCCAGAGACCCGTGAAAGCTTCTATTCATTTGTCCAGGCGGTTCACTGCTCCTATTTTTACCGATGTGTGCTATACATTAACAAGCAAATTCCTGACTGATACGGTTTAAATATAAATCAGAAAACGATACAAGGTATGACTTTCAAAAGCGATATAGTGTTGCCTTACAACTAGATCCATTATTTATTCTAACTTTTCAGACTACGTATTCCAAAAAGTTTACTTACCACCTAATATAATATCACCAGTAGAATTGAACACAACCCGACATTGATCTAAAGCTGGCACTGTATGCAGCAAGTGAAACGTACGTATATCCCACTACAAACGAAACACAGTGTTTATACTCAAACATGTACATACATTAATGACAGTCGATTTCAATATAATATCAAGAACACTTTGTGTCTAGAAAAAACGCCACTTTTGACAGCAAATTCCCACATCAGTGTTTCAAAATCAATGGTTCCTGGTAAAATTGAATAGAATTTAGCAAAATATCAATTGAAATACACCACTCTACAACTGCACAATAACACACTTAAAGTGCATCATAATCTTCATTGTATTTATTTTCGCAACTAAGGTACACTCTGAACAAAGCAACTTTCATACTGCAAAGTAGGGTTAAAACAGGAAATAAATTTTACTGAAACAGTAACAGAATCGAAATGTTTGACGGAAAGCATTACTTTTTAGAGATTTTGCAAAAACGTGGTTTAAGCAAATTTTTAACGAAAACCATCATCATGTTTTACAAAATCACGCTTTCAAATTATTGAATCTAAAATATAAACTTTTTTATATAAAATTTACAGTGGTTCTATTGAGATAATGATAAACATATTTCCACAAACCGTAACAAACCCCCGTGTCTACACCTTTGAATAGATACCGGAACAGGAACTGGAATTAGTTTTGCAGAGATTGTGATGCAACTCGGCTGCCATACAATTTAAACAAGGCAAAGAACTGCAGCGCTGAAATATTCATACAACTGCAGTACGAAAAGCCCAATTAATTAATTAAACTATAATGGCACAAACACAAAATATCCAGCTAGACCAGGTGCCACTCACCACTTCTGTGTTAATGATCACTTCAAGGCCTCGCGGATGAAACACTCCAGACACGTGGGGGTTTAATTTATCGAACTTGTGGACTACTGAGCGCGAGCGAACATCCCAAAGCACGCCATCAGACAGTAGCAGATCGTCACAAGGATGAAAAGTAGCTCGATTCAAACTGTAATGGTTGGTCATTTGAGGATCGATAAGCGTGACTATACAACGCTCCGATTGTATGTCATAAATCTAAAAGTGTTCAAAAATTTATTGGATGTAACAGGAGTCAAAGTTTTTTAATTAGATAAAAAAATTATACACACAGTAAGTACCGATTTAATCAGCGCTGTCTTGTAGCTCTTCTATGTAATGAAATTCCAACCGCATGCTGCTAGCGTATACATTATAGTGTATGCTTTGCAAGTTTGGTCAGCGAAATATCAAACCCTGCACAGACAAACAAGTGTCATTTAATTTAAATGTCTTACTTTTGCACCGTCTGAAACTGTGCCAACCACACGATCCTGTGGCAACTTGCTAAACTCAACAAATGTGTCGTCTTGGAATTTCATTCTAAAATTGAAAAAATTAATTATTAATACTACAACCTGGCTAGCACTGAAACGCATGACGAATCTCATTATATGCAGAATTTATTGGACGGTAACAATTCGAGTGTTTGTTAATTAGGTATTTTCATAGTATTTTGACAAACATCAGAGTGCTGTTGCTGCTACTGTCCAAGTTGTTACACGAACGTTTTCAGTTTTCGTATTGCATCTTCGCAACATGTTATATTTTGACAAATAGTCAGACTAAACTGAAGACATTTGTAAAAGTTTTTCAAGGTTAATACATTAACACAAACAGATGCTGCAACTAATATTCAAAAGCGAAAACTAACAATGATTGTAATTTTAGTTGCGGCTGCCCATCCGATACATCTTCGTTCAGCCTCCATAACGCCGAATACGGTCGCACATATGCAGACGAGGTCAAAAGCATTTGGTTATCGCGCGATGGCTCGATCATGACAAGACCGGACAGGTGACAATTTTCACTGCCAACTTCCTAAAATTAACTTGGACACATTCAACTTTTTATTCGGGGCACTGAAAAATAATGACTTTACACTAATTGACATTTTTATTTTATGTAGATATAATAAACCGACCAAAGGCAATACATATGAACAAAGACTTTACCAAAAACACAAAGAATTGACCAGAAAACCCAGGCTTCTCAAACCTATGTACCAGGATGCAACCGGAAAATTAAAATACATGCCACCGAAAAATTCATTTTGGTGACTGTCAAGGTTTATATACTATAGTAATGAAATCTATTTGGTTTAGCGTCATTTTTTCTGTTAAATTCTTAATTTCCGCGAACGTGAAAAATGTCGAAACCGGAATACCGGTCGCAACCTGTTACGTACGTACGTACGACATTTAGAGCAAACAACTTACAGTTGCTGTGGTTATATTATAAGCTTTAAATTCGCCGGAAAATGTGCCCAACATAAGTGTGCCGTTATCCGGTGAAAATGCACAACACGTAAAAACATCGTTTTCTTCTTCGCCTTTAATGGCAGTGACTGGTTTGAACCTAAAGTTACAACTGAGTAAACTAACAGCCTTTAACTATTATTAAACACAGTCATCAGTAATAGCAAATAATACTTCTCTGTCCTTATAATTTTGACATAAGGCCGTACTAACATATACCCTACACTAACATTTGATGTTTATGCACCATGAGCTTAGAACGCTAGTTTTGCAATGAGTCTAAATGCGGTACCACCTTCTCTACTGGCATTATTTGCTTTTAAAATAGTTTGGATGTACCATTAAGAATTATTAAATTCACCTGCTAAACACCAGTTTGTAATCGCATCTGACACCATCATAACCGCCTCCAACAGGAAAGGCCTAAAATGGATAGTCTATAATGAAATATATAAGCCAAACACTCAAACCCAAACTTCAACCTGCTAAATCGATTGGCTCCACTCAGTTTCAGTGATGTATTCGTTATATTTCATTACGGTGCGTGATATACAAGTCAAAAGAAATAATAATGTAATATTGCGCGGTTCCCGAAGGAAAATGGCCCAAAATGTTATAGAAAAAATAATATACCAAATAACAGGACAGATATCACAGCGGTTTCCGCGTAGGAAAACAGCCTGTGTAGCAACTTACGATACGACATATACAGTAAAATTACCATCTCATATAACTTCATGTGAAAAGAGATAAAATTTTAAGCCTACATGGCATTTTTCAAAGTGAAACAAATACATTCGTATTTCGACATAAGACTTCATTAACAATAACACACAAACACACCGGTCTTTGGTAAACACGAGATGCAATGTTGTACGGAGCTGATCGCTTCAGCTTGGGCTCAGGACAACTGTGAGGGCTGAAAACATGAAAACTGATATATCCAAAAACAAATGCACACACGATACAATTTGAACAATTTCTAAAAAAGTAATAGTTTTAGTTTTGTGTGTTTTCCCAGATTAAGTAGACTTTTCGTATACAAACGAAACAAACAGCAGGTGTGGAATACATTACAACAGTGAACAATGCTGTCAGATAAACTGTTCAAAGGTGTCTCACTCATTGCTTGAACATCAAATCAATGTTGACAGTTCGAAGAGGAAACAATGATTGATGGCATGCGCAAAATATGCGAAACGAGTCATTTTCATGTCCTTAAACTTACTAATATAAAGAAAATTCGGGACAAGCAACCACTGGATACCGGCACATTGAATGTTGACGTCGGAAATACTCCGATACCAAATGATCGAGTGTTACTTTTGACTGAAATGGGCCTGTATCAGGGCCAACTTTATTTGAACCATGGTGCTGAGTAGGCACTAGCGAAGTAACTGCAGACTGCTGATTGGTCGGAAAGCTAACACGACTCTTACCCATACGAACGCTGCAACGACTTGAAAAAGGCGTTTCCTGTAAACAGAAATCAAACAATTTGTGCCAGCAATTAATTAGATAATATTCACTCAAAACAATCACACCAATTTACAACAATAACACAATTTTACGTCCTGCACAGGAACTGATGATAGCCAAAATTCGAACTCGATGTACAGTCATGTATAAAGAGAAACTTTCCAATAAATTGACAAAAAAGAGAAGAATAACTAGCGGGCGACATTAATTGGCACAAGTCCCTTCTCCGATGACAAATTTATACTAATATCCAATTAACTATTTTACCTTCGCGTTGGAAAAATATTTTCTTGCAGAACCAAAACTGCCAGTAGCTGAAGGACCACCTTTTACTTTTGACACATATTGCTCAGTACCATGCAGGACAGCACTCGACGGTTCAAAAAGCGGAGATGAGATATGTGATGATGCACACTCTTCAGCACTACTTGTTTCAGGAAACGTATAGGGTTTTGAAAACATACGCTTGTGAGAAAAGCAATAATTCTTGCCTTTGAGGTATGAAGAAATTCCACCAATCATTTCAGAATTATGTGACGATAATAGAGATCTGGACGACGAAACGATGACAGAAAATGACAACGGAGCGGTTTGGGAACTGATTGCGGTAGGATTGCAAATGGTTGAAGGCAATTCATCTTTGGCAAAACTTTCTTGTTTAATCCGTAACTTATCACATGCCGCATGAGCAACATTTGTGAATATTGGCTGCAACGTAGAAAATTAATCTTCCTTTCAGCAACAAACTATTATTCTTATAAAGTAAACATACAGAATAGCCGCGAAATGAGTAACAAGAAATACACCTTATTAAAGTACAAACTTTACTAATGTACAAAATAAGAAAAATTTCAGTTATTTTTAAATGACAAAACCATGTAAAATCTGCGATATGAAAATAAAAGATCCTCGTGGCGGACCAAAACAAAACTCTTTGTTTACCAGTGGATCCAATGCCGTAAGCTTTGGTCTTTCATCGCTTGCCGGATAAGACGGTAGCCGAGCTTCCGATTTCAAGGCAGTAGCTGAAGTCTGATACCCTGTAATGACCAGCGAAATTTCCTAATATTTATTAAACACGAAGAAATGCTTTATGCTGAAAACTAGTTTTTTCCATTCCTGCCAATTTAATATAATTTAACATTAGTTTAAACCAGTTATCTAAAAACTGTACGTGGACAAAATGATCTGTCTAAATCTCCGCTGTTGTAAAAGTTTTCATCAAATAACTAAAACACGGTTTTTAAAATATTATGCAATACCACACAAAATTTAGGGCCGATTCGAATCAGGGTTGTTGGCAGTGATGGGAGCCTCAATGAAGAAGCTGAGACTGACACTGAGACAGTCTCAGATTCTTTGAGACCGAGAATTGAGACATTTTTGAGAGTTTCACAAATTTTTTGCACCGATATCGGAACATTTCAGAAAAATTCTAAATCACGCATTTTGAAGACCGGTTCTATTTCGCTGAAAAAACTAACAATATAAGATTGAGATAGTAAATATAAATGCTCATATTGTATTAACATTTTGATGATCTAATTGATCATTTAGCGCAGTAATCAGCTAGGAAATTCCGATTCCGATTAGAATTTCGATTCAAAACAAGTTTCGATTCTGATTCTTATATCGGACAACAAAAACTGCACTGTCGCAGAAATTCTATTAGTGATACTGGCTGGCTTTTGCACTATAAACTTTATAATATTTGCAATTTTTTTACATATAAACTACCGTATAGGTAGTAAAAGTTTTGAGACAAAAGTTCAGTAAAATTCAGTTGGACCACAGACTAAATTTAGCACATGCGGCACTCGTGGCTGGTATCACTACTAGTCTCAGTTTCTAAACCTAAGACTTTTCAAAGCTGAGACTAACACTGAGACTACACGAGTGTCACGAGTTTTCGAGACTTGAATCTGACATTGAGACTCCCATTCCTAGTGGTTGACCAGAAAAAAAATCGGAAAAAATGTTTTTTTATCATTTTTTTCCGAATGGGTGTGGAAAAAATGGAAAAATACTAAACGATTGTTAAATATAATTTGCAACTATATAAAATATCAAAAAAGTTCCTTAGATGATATGTAGCTAATTTACATCCAACGCATTAGCAGTGATCTCGTGTATATGTCCACCAGGACACACTATATGTCTGAAATAGCGCAAATAACTTGCCGCACTCATGAGTTTCTGATGTTCTGATGACCTCCCCTGATATTCCACGCCCAAACTTAAATTTTTAAAAAATTCAAATTCTTAAGGTCCCAAATTTCACGTTGGACCTAAAATTTTTTGTCCAAAAATTAGACAATTATGTACCATTCAACACAGGTTACGGAGCTAAGACGAATACTGTTAAATGTTCTCCAATCAGACGTCTGGCTAATGAGTTATTGGTAAACCAGTCGTAGTGGGACTACATTTGAGCGAAGCTCGAACGCACGTAACCAGTTAAGGTAATATGCAAATTAGTTATTAGCTAACTATTCATTTATCGATTTTGGAGGGTTTTAAGCAATTTGCTAAGATTCCTCGCACCCAAGAACCCTTCAGCCACCATAATACTTATTGAAATAATTTAAAAAGTCATAATTTATTCTCGTCAATTAAGCAAATATGCAAATTAGCTATTAGCTAACTATTCAATAATCGCTTTTAAAGGTTTGTAGACAATTTAATTGCTGAAATTACATTGCTTGTAACCCTAATTAGTGAAACATTGTGAAAACGCCTAATTTAGGCTTATCAATTATGCTTTATATGCTAATTATCTATTAGCTAAGTACTCAATTATCGGTTTTAGACGTTTGTAAACAATTTATTTAGATTCCTCGCACCAAAAAACCTTCAGTAAACCCTAATAATTATTGAAATAATTTAAAAAGTCCTAATTTTGTCTTGTCAATTAGCTAATATGCAAATTAGCCATTAGCTAACTATTCGATTATTGGTTTCGAAGGTTTGTAAACAATTTATTCAGATTCCTCGCACCCAAAAACATTCAGTAAACCCTAATAATTATTGAAATAAATTAAAAAGTCCTAGTTTTGTATTGTCAATTAAGCTAATATGCAAATTAGCTATTAGCTAACTATTCAATTGTCGGTTTTGGATGTTTGGAAACAATTTATTCAAATTCCTCGCGCCTAAAACCCTTTAGTGCTGAAATTATATTGCTTTCAACCTTAATAATTAGTGAAATATTGTAAAAAGTCATAATTTAGGCTTATAAACTATGCTAATATGCAAATTATCTATTAGCTAACTGCTCAAGTATCGGTTTTGGAGGTTTTTAAACAGTCTAGGCAGATTTCTCGCACCCAAAAACCCATTAATGCTAAAATTAGATTGCTTCTAACTGTAATAATTAGCGAAATATTGTGGAACGATCGTTAACTAGACTTTCATTGCGGGAAAGTTAGCACCACTCGCCTCAGCTCTGCAAGTTGCGTCGAATGAGCTAACACACTACATAAGTAAAAACTATGGCAGCGCATCCATTCTCATAAATTTGTGTTACCAGGACGAAATGATATTCCATACAATCCCTCGTTCATAACTTTAAGTTTAATAACTTCTCACTAAAATCCATATTATGGTAATTCACACAGCGTCGGATGCAAAGTAACAAAAATATAAAATAAAGTTGAGTTGTCACAAGCTTAACGTTTGAAAAACAAATAATTAAAAAACTATACCATTGTTGTGTAAAAACTGGTAAATCAATTGAAGCAGTTCTTTCTTGTTGTAACGTATTTTGGTTTGCGCAACGATGCTTGCCTGAAAAAGCCAAGATCACACACAGTAGTTCACAGCAGTACATGGAACACATTAATGACATTTAAACAAAATGATATAGAAAAACATAAAACCAGTATATTTGACATGTTTTAAGTACATCTATCTAATACCTTGTACAATCGTTCAATGTCACAACTCTCAGCAAATGGTCGGCCAGTTATTGACTCGATTAGGTGTCGCGCATATGTACAAAATTCCAGATGAACTTTCCGTTTGTCTTGTAGTATCGGCTCTTGCATTAGTGCTATAATTATAACGCAACATGCAACGCTGTTAAAAAGAATACTGTGCAAGAAACAAACTTTAGCACGAAAACACATTTTAGACAAAATCACCGAAAAACTCACAAAAGCTATTTACATCCAAAAACTAATCAACTTTGCAGTTAACAGATATAGAAAACTAACAGCTCATTTGTCAAAATAAAGTAAGGCGCACCGCGCAGCTGATTATTTGCTATCAAAGGCATTTTTCCAATAATTTGTCGCACAATCTGGCACCGAGCCAATCCGTCAATGGCCTAAAACTTTAAAACAGTAGAATTTACCTAAATACATTAAAAAGCAACGAAATTTTGCAATAACTGTATTGACAAAGACTATTTATTCATTTATCTCGACAAAGAGCTCAATAATAATTTACGACAAAGAATAACGCGAAAAAAGTTTAGTTATCAAAGTCCGAAATCAAGGCGCGGATGTCCGAAATCCACTCAACAACAGTAGCAGTTGTCAAATCGAAATACCGCAATCAGGTGGTGGTGGGAGGGTACCCACCACCTCCAATCGACGTCTCAGAAATGAAACTGGACCGAGCCAAGCGTTCAAAGATAACACAATTAGGATCGGGATACTCCTTCCTGCTGCACAGCTACCGGCACAGGATTGATGCAACAATCCCATACAAATGTCCGAACTGCGGGTCTACACCACACAACACCATACATCTCTTCAACTGCAATGCAAAACCCACAACGCTGACACCCGAGGACGTATGGCGAAAACCGGTCGAGGTCGCTCAACTTCTTGATCTATAACCGATCTGCTGGACTACACTGACGGCCACGACAACAACAACATGTTATAGATCATTAAACATACTTTGCACGCCATCATCCTGATTGTATCAGCTTCTGCTATTGGCGTTTTAATGAACAATAAATTGCGCAGAATCTGTAAAAACGCGAATATTATAACAACATCAAATCAACGAAGAGTCGCACCAGGCAAAAGTTATATTTCAGTCTTTCAATGCCGAGAAGCCTGTTAAAACGTAGATTATCAACGTTTAGTCACAAAACGTAATTGTTTCCATAGTGAGCTCAGGGACAAAGTTAGAACGAAATCTAGGCAGCTGACCAAGCACTAAATACAGTCAACTTACCATTATACCATTATTCGCCCGTACACACTCCCACAATTTTTCGCGCAATTCCGTATAACCAATATTAGGCGGCAAAACATCAAGTGAAGATTTGTCTGTGCTTCCAAAGTAACCATAGGAAAAATTGCTCGCTGATTCAAACCCTCTTGTAGGCTGATTCTAAAACAATCACCCCGATTAAAAGTTTAATATTTTCGCATCTATGATACCTCATTTGTGAATTACAGCAAGGTCAGTTTAAGAAATAACTGAGAAAATCACCAAACAACTAGCACTAAACAAATAGGCTTACTTTATTCTGCGAGCCACAAACCGCCGAAATTATAATTTTCAATGCCATTCGCTGAACGGTAGTAGAATCGCTGACAATTTCGCCTTCGCAAAAATTCAATATAATGCTAGAAAACGGAAACGACACAACCATCAAGATGCCCATAAACCGCAAATAAAGCTTCAACTGTAATTTTGATCACACATGTTTCGAACCTTTACCATAAAAATTTGTGCATCAGAGGAACGAAAACTTGAATGCTTTTACTAAAAATTCAAGCTAATATCAAATTATCAGGTAGTACATATAGGTTACCTCAACGCTACTACACGTTGTCCTTCTGTTAGCGGCACAGGATTGCACAAACTGAGCTGCACTGCAGGCATAATTGAGCAATACCAAATAACCATCAAGCTCGCACATATCACATCAGTGCTAAACAAAAATTTCGACAACTTAATAAGCTGTTTCAATTTACTACGCCATAGATTCATGATTTTGGTCTTGATGTCAGTAGATAACTATCATTTCATACCGACTGACCACTGACTGCTGAAAATGTATCCTAATACTTACTGATTGCCAAGAAGTACCGGTCTCAGCTTACAAAACTGCACCAGGTATATAAATTGTTCGAATAACCTTTGTGATGTGTTATCAAGCTTGTTCAGCTGTAAAACTTTTGTTTCTATTTGAAACGTAGCAATTGCAACATTACAAACATTATATCGCATCGTGGTAGGCATGATTGGATACTCGGTTCCGGTTACAGCATAAATTCAACATTCGGCTCCGGCTTTAGTATCCAACGGCCACAATAACAGCATTTCGCAATGACATTCGCTCGAAATGACCTAAATAAGTATACCTTCATATATCCAGTTTCCAGTCTGTGACCTACCGCAGCCGGATATTACTCCATCCGGTTCATTATTTTCTGGTATCCGATTGCACGTTGAATCATGTCTAATAAGCAGAATTTCACATCGTGGATTGAAAAAATTATAATACTTCTAACTTATAAGATTCTTACTTGCCCGCGAAGTTCCATTCCACAGCCATTTGCGCAATTTGAAACATCAAAGTAACCCCATTTAAACGAATAAATTCGTCAACCGGGCGCCATACAGCACGCAACGGTAAGATGTTCATTAAAAATGTAGCGTAACTCTGTTCAGCAGCAGGGTCGGCATGGTACGCCTAAAAACAAAATGCATACATCGTGTTTCACATGTTAAACATTCGTTTCATCAACTCGTAGAGCGTTACATTTTGTCACTATAAAAATCATTATCTGTATGGCACAAAAGACAGCAATTTTAACAATACATTCCATATAAAACAGAACTTTTGGAAAGACGCTTGTAAATAACAAGCTGACGAAAACAGCCTAAACAGAAAACAGACGCGTCATTGAAGTCGATCGGGACAATAAAAACCTGGATATAACTCACGAGAGTGAACTAAATATTTTAATTTATTTTCATGTACTTTGCATTTATGACGTATATATTATTTTGGTAAGCAGATGGCTTTAGCAAAACAGCGCTAGAACAACAGCGCAAAAATTTACCTTATATGGAAGTACAGAAGGCACGTGGAATGTTGAATCTGTACTACTACTTTGCCACATTTTTGGACAACAGTCACGTAAACTCTCAGTTTTAATGAAGAGGTGAGAAGCGAAATATCTAAAATAAAATATGCGTAACAAACAAGTCATGATAAAGTAAACATTAAACTGCGAGTAATGTACCACAAACAGTGTGCAACCGCATTTAGAAATTACCGGAACGGGAATTTGAAAAATTACCGGAAGAGGAACCGGAAATGAGAAATACACGCCACCGAAAAATTCATTTTAAGTTTCTTTTTTGCAATATTATATGGCGAAATAAACCTAGTTAGTTGGAGATAGGTATTCACACTAAGCGCAATCTACCTTCGATGGTTAATTTTCGGCGAATGTCAATGTTTATATACTACACGAATAAAATCTGTTTAATTTTTCATCGTCATTTTTAGTAAAATATCTTAATTTTCACTGACCAAAATTTAATACCGAAAGAGGTTTATCGGAACCGGGTCAAAACATGCAGGAGCCGGAATTCCGGTTTGGGTAACAGTAAAACTTAAAAATACTCCATTTGATACAGAGATGTACATTCAAATGAAAGTTATAACTGCTCAAATGCTGTGTTTTCTAGCATTAAACAAAACAACGTTCCTAACGTTGTATCCAAGAGAAACTGTGGTTGTGCTCTCTGATAATGTACTAAAAATAATATATAAAATGCTTGACGAACAAGCAAACTTACTGAACTAAGGCCGATGTGACGTGCTTAACTGTCGAGCGACAGGTATATATTTCATCATCGGTAAGATCAAAGTTTTCTTCGTCGATCTGCAAAATTCGAAGCGTTGAGATCTGAAATTCGAACACAATGCGAGGTCCTGCGTATAATTAATACGGTCCATGTAACTTTAAGGGGCGTCCAGGTTTCTGGTGGGTATATAAACAGTAGGTTTAGATTCTAGATTACATTTTTTGCTTAGGCTTAGGAACTCATTTTTGCAACGCTTAGACTTAGGTTTAGGTTAGGAATACGCTTAGTCTACTGTTACGTCCCTTAAATTAACATTTACCATTAATACGGTAGTATATACAGTGATCCCAATTTACATAAGATACCTTTTTACACAACAAGGTGTGAGACATAATTTTTCTACACTTGCAATGTATGCGCACAACCGCACCAGTCTGTTTTCAAGCCGAATTTTAACGAGCTGAACAATGCTGAACAATCAATTTACAAATCAGAAACTCAGAAAATAAACTGACAGTCAGACTACTCGAGTCTCAGGAGTTTCCAAAACTTGAAACTATCATCCATGTTAAACTATTTTGTCACGATTCAATTTGATAAATGATAATCACAAGAGCACAACTTTGAAATCGTACAATACTTACTACATTGTACAGCTTTCTCAGGCCATCATTACGGTCGAACGCTTCTACAACCCCATGAAAAGCAAATGCGTTTAAGAAAAACATCGTCGCGTGGCATTTACCCGATTCATAAGAATGCTCAAGCAACCACAACGCGTAATTGACTGTGTCCTCAAGGACTGTAGCGCGTAGTAGACATATTTTTTCCATAACGTCTTCAAGACACGACAAATAGTACAAGCAAAGCGCGACACCAACAGACGCCATAGACCGTCTAAATACGGCTATAAGGCGATCGACTCCACCTTTTGCCACAAATTCAAGTGCAAACTTTTTATGACACAACAATGCTGACAAGTAACGTAGTGCATCGAACGCAAGTCTTACATCGTGTGACTGTTCTAAGTCGATATAGAAAAAAATTAATTCCAGCACTTTGTGATCAAGTGCAATTGGCAAAAACTCTTGATACTCGCCCACTGCAGTCAAATAGCTAAGAATCAATCTTTGTTTGAGTACAAAGGTTGGCGGGTAAAATTTGCATTTTCCAATGACGAATTGCTCGACTTCAAGCCAACTACTGTTGCTGAAATAAAAAATGCGACCACCAGAGTTAAAGTAAGCTGAGTGAAAACTAAAAACACCGATTTTCAAACATATTTGGACTTATAAAAACTTTTATTATGCAAAATTCTGACATCAGAAAACGTTCCTCTCACATTCTGTTCCTGGCTTACCTCGCACACCCATCCTTCGGAGATGTAGGAAGTGGCACAAGCTTTCGTCGCTTTGCTTGTGAGTTGTTAATGCTTTGTTCGTTTCCAAATCCATTCATCTGTTGAGAGCCGTCGGCTGTGTTAATTAGCGACTTGCTTGCAGATACAGCTTTGCCATTAGGCGAAAGGCGGCGCTTTCGATTTGCAGGTTGCAAAGCTGAAGATTGGTATTGCTGATTGTTTGCAGAAGGAAACACGCGAAATTGATTATAGCCTAAACAAAAAACTAACAAAAGAGAACAAATTACAATATATCACAACGACTTTTGTTCCAGATTACAGAATTAAGTCTGTTAGAAAACGCAGTTAATATGAAAAACCTTGTGAAAACAAAATAAATCATATGAAACACTACTAAATCAGCGTGATCGTGGACTTTTTACAGAAATCTGTGCTTAATATTCAGCACCAGCACGGCTCCGGTATTTTTTAATATCCGGCAATGTATGCTTAAATTCGCGTTTATAACGCAGCAGCAAACTATCAAAAGCAAACTGGCAATATTTACCTGTTTGTTCGCATGAACGATTTAGCGACCACCTTCTCAACGCAGAGCTTTTTTTGGCGTCTTGCGGTTGACTATGCGACACGGAAGTTCGGCTCGCGCTTGCGGCCGTTGTTGATGTTGTTTTTCCTTCGTCTTGACAACAAATTACAGCGTTATGCGTTTTTGTGTCTTTCTCGTTTAAAACAAATTGCTCACGGGATATATTTTTTGGTGTTGACTCTTCTACAAGTGCGTCATTTGAAGAAGACAAATTGATCGGCTTGTGCAACTCAGACAAATTGCCTAAAATAAAAATACATTAAAGACATGGAAAGCAAAGTATTTTAATTAACAAAAGTACATTGATATATAGAAGGAAAGTAACCTGGTCCCGTGGATCATGTTCCGAAATTAACAAGTTGCACGAACAGTTCACATCACACAAGCAGCATGACTATTTTTAATGCAATTGTTAAAAAAATTATTTCCAGTACATACGCATGTACACATATTTATGTGTCGCGTTTGCGATAAAGCTATTGAACTTTCTTACAATTTTCTTTAAACATAACTTTATAAAGAAACACTCATTGAAATTATAGCAATAATCGAAAACCACAATTTATATCTGAGGTACCTGTAGAAAAACATTAACTCGTAACTTACAAGACTCATCTAAAATGTCACTAAAATCCATACGCTTCTTTTCAGGGCTTGTCGCTGCATATGCCTTTAGTTCTGCGTTGGTTGCTTGCCCATTAGAAACACATTTTTCGGTTTGCACACTTGGTACAGTTGCTACTTTTAAATCGTTTTCCTTTCGACCGGTACCCTGTCCAGCAGCCATCATTTCATTCTTTAAGAATGACAACCTAGCTAATGCCAGTGGCACCTGGAAACACGTTGTAACAACAGGTGAAAAAATTTATATACTATGTACTAATTTCGCTAACTACAATTTTTTCGGTACATAACAATTTTCAGCGATTTTGTCGCATTCTCATAACAAAAACACATAAACTGCAGAAATCGCTAGTTTTGAGTTTGTCAATAAGTATCTGATGCTAAACAATGTCACTGAGAACCTATATGTTTAGCTAGCAGGCTACTAGAACTTACAATCGTCATGTTACTATCACGCGAGTCGGCACATATTTCAGAAATCTCCATCGCTGCAGCAAGAACACCAATAGCATACGAACGTATTGGCTCTTCGTTCGACCTTACCCAGTGAATAAGGACATCAAGCAAACCTTCCTGTTTTCAGAAAACATTTCTTTACAAAATTAAAACTAACACTTTACACAACTTATGATGTAAATGATAATTACAGCATTATGTTTTAATGTACAAATCGATACCCGCATAATCACAAAGATCGATACCCGCATAATCACAAAGGTTGTTAGAGTCTTTACCAAGTCCATGAAGGCTTTTTGTTAGAATAGTGCAATTGCCCAATTCTCAGAAGCTTTCACGCGTTGTACAATAGTTAAAGTTTTTTGCAGTTATATTTCAGCTCAAATCCGTTAAATGAAATATGCTGCGTATCTGAAGAACAAACCAAAACGTTCGAGCCAAGAAAGTACATATTGCCAACATGCAGCAGTATAAAAGTACACCACCATGAAATAATATAAGCTAGTTATCTTACGTTTTCATTGAATACAGCATGTACATCAATTCCAGGCAACATAACGTATAACAACCGCAAGCTGACTTCAGTGCGTTGCAAATATTGCATATTTTGGTTTTGAGCATAAGTGACGATGAGCTGCAAAACTGAGAAACTTTATAAATGCTAAATACATATTCAGTAATTGCCCAATGGTAGAAAAATCAGAAACTGTTTAAAATCAACGTTGCTCTTCACAGAAAAACGATCTTCACGGATGACCCAATTGTAATAAGGTTGACGGGAGTCTAGTTTGATTTTGCACCACTACACTTTCTATTAAAAAAAATTACCAACTATACGTGGCCCAAAGACTACAGTCACGCACCTTATCCATAAAACTATTGTCCTCGTCGTCTTCCTGGTCCAATTGTGATATTTCTTTTATAAGCCTGCCGTAACAAGCGTTTGGAAATATTCTGCCTAAAATGATTAACAAGCCATTTCGAAAATGCAATAAACAACTATATCGATTTTAAGTAAGGTAACCAAATCTGTATAGTCTCCATCGCTCAAGAAGTTTACTAAAATCTATTATGTATAAAAACAGAAATTTCCACTCCAGCAATTATGATGAACTCCCGTAATTCACAAATGCACAAACTACAGGCAAATGTTAATTATAACACATGCCCGCCTGGTAATACCTAACACATGGCTGTTAAATCCAGTCGAACACATCGTCAGAAAAAGAAGCTTATAGCTTACATGGATGTCGATCATCGAGTGGGTCAGGATCCTGTTTTAAGTACTGTTCAGCTTCTTGTTCAACGAGCTCGGCAATCCTGTAATAATTGATATCAATGAGGTTTCATTCACTGTTTATCATCCGTAATATGCAAAAATCGGGTCTTTTCTGTTATCCCCAATCCTGTGTTTGCCAAAAATGGTAGGATTTTGATAATGTTTACGTATGCGTCAAATGGTATATAATGTGTCTAACTTTTTGACAAAAAGTTTTTGGATATTGAAACCATTGAAAATTGAATGTTTTCTGACATTCAGTTACCGAGTAAGTGTCGGGACTGGATCAAATGATGGATCGCGATGCTCGGATTTCCATACTTGAACAATGGCATTTAACTCGGCAAGGGTTTCTGGTTCGCTTTCGTAATCATCCGTTGCCAAAACAGGCATTGCACAGTTATTACGATAGTTCTATATAAATATACAAAATATTAAAATAATTACAGATCTAATAGTGTATATGTATATCAGTTTCTTGTATTTACACCTAGCCTTTGGTTGCTAGTACTAAACGGCTGATTCGCTGTGAGAAGATGTGCAGAAAATCTGTCATTTTGCAACCACCCGGATTTTTTTAAGTTTTTTGGCAATAAATTTTTGTGTGGTGAACCTATATTTGCATGATTAATTTACAAAAACCGGGGTCCTGTTACTTATGGTTTCATAAGACCTCATATTTTAAGTTTCTAGATGCTAAACCTGCTCAACTGCAAGTCAGATAAGCTGACCCAATGGTCTGACAATTGACATGACTCCATGTCGAGTATCGCACGATGTAATATCCGAATATAAAAAACGCAAATAAAAAAGTCAAAAAGCAACACACACTGCATAGTATCCACGCAGTACACTGCGCAGTACAGAACGTAGTAAAGAACAATGTAATAATTAGCACAAGTCTTGAGGCAGTCCCAAGATAGCTCGGTTGGTAACAACGTTAGCCCGGTTAGCCAAAGGTCGCTGGTTCGATTCCAGCCGTGGCCAATTGTTCCAGTTACTTCGCATCAACTAACCTAATGCATACAATTCTCATAAAACCGCACAACCCTACATAGCGCGAAGTAGTTGAAACAATTGACCATGACTAGATTCGAACCAGCGACCTTTAGCGACCTTTGGCTAACCGGACCAACGCTCTTACAAACTAAACTATGGCCACACTGCTTCAACTACTTGAGCTGCGACCTCTCCGAAAATTTCATTTTAATCTTATTTTTTGCTCTATTATTTGTGAAATAACCTTAGTCGAACATAGGTATTTATTTTATTTGTTGTATTTTAGATTTTCATCATCGACTGAAGTGAAATCCACCATCAATGGCTTATATTCGGAGTACAAGTGGCTTTCAAAAGAGATTCTTAAAAATTAGCAAAGTTAAGAAAACGGCCAAATTATAATACCGGAATTTTTAAATCCGGTAAAAATTTACCGGAACCGGAACCGGAAGGTGAAAAAATGCCGGAACCGGAACCGGAATTCCGGTTGCACCCTGGCTGCCGGATTATATCATTCGTATTAGGTATATTAAACTCGGAAAAATCGGTCTTAACACTCCGGGGTGTACCAAACCCGAATCAGACCATTCTAGAATAGCATTTGCCAAGAACTCAATTTTCGGATATTTTAATCTCAAAACAGAGCCAAATTGCCAAGTTCAAAGGTGACACTAAAATCGCTGCTTGTTAATAGAATTACTTAAAGTTAAATTCACGATTTCAGTTCAAACAAAAAGTTTGATTCCGATTCCGATTCCGACTTCGCTTCCGACAAAATGCACTTCGGATTGCAACCCTGGACCATACACCCACCCAATATAATTGGATGAATCGGATGTCGTAATCAATAGTTCACATAGCTAAGTAATTTGAAAGATGCCCATTCTCCATAAAAAGTTTTATATATTTTAGGACTTTAGTAACTTTTAGCATAAATCTTCCATAAGTGTATAAGTTAGCATCCAAGTAACATTCAGTATTTCCAAAAAGCGAATCTTCGAATGATCGATATATGATTACCGTCCGATCACTGATGGAGGTACATGAATTTTATATGAACGGTACTAATGGGCGACATTTATATTCGAGTATTTTTCTGAAGGTCCAATTTAATGTATTTTCCTTCTTTCTACACGGTGGCATGCGATTGTATGCTGTGATCGGACCTAGATAATTACATGCCTAGTACAGTGGTAATGGTAAGTCCAATCAGATTTTACTGTCAACTGAGCTCCTTACTGGTTAAAGGTCTGGTGTCCCTCAGTTCCAGCTTATGCTGACATGGGGGCCACGCCGTGAGCGCAATGGCAAATTGCCGCGCTATGAGCACGGTATCCAGTCGAAAATAGGATGAACGGTCAAGGGACGACCTCGTTGAAAATAAGGGCATGTAAGCATGTGAGACATGCTTGTCATGGTGCATATGCAATAAATGCAATGCACATTGTGTTACGGTCGACACATATAGTCGATGAAAAGTGCAATTGGAGAGGCGGGCTACGTGGCGCAGTGGTAGAGTGCTCGCTTAAGGATCCATAGGCTGAGAGTTCGATCCCCGCTCTACCCCGCTTTTCCAGCTGCTTGGTAGAGAGGTCTGATGTCCTTGGTTTCTACCTAGACTGACGTGGAGGCTACGCCGTGTGAGCAATGGTAAACTGCCGCGCTATGAGCACGGTATTCAGTCGAAAATAGGATGGACGATCAAGGGACGACCTTGTGTTCCAACCTAGACTGACAACAACTGCAATAAGTATCAAGCATAAGCTATGAATTATCAGTTTAGCCAATGATGGTTGTGATATGCGGATCCATGGAAGCAAGTAATAATTTTATGCTGATGCTGCACATCGGTAAAAATCACTGCTGCATATGTAGTGCCTTTATATGCAGCAGCAGTAAAAATATGGAAGAACCAAGATATATACATGTGTATAATATGGAGGTTCTTATAAGGCATAAAACAGAAAAACTCTGCAGTTGATTGTAAGGTGGCGTGGCACAGTGGATAGCGCGTTGGACTGATAATCTGTCGACCGAGTTCGAAATCGCCTGGGAGCTCCTCTTATTTTCAGCTGCTGAGAACTCAGAACTAAAACCGTCGTACCCCAGCCTACCCAACTTATCACAGTGGTGGTATAATTCGACTTGCAAGGTTAGTCATGCCTATAAATTAATTCTTGGCGCATATTTCTATGAATAAATTGCAACTGCAAGTTCATCTAACGAATTTTTGAAAGAACTTGCAGCTGCAAGTTTAAGCTGCAAGAATCAATCATGCGTAAAGAAGGCTATATTTGAAACTTCTTGACATGGAAAAGTTTTCATAGTGATACAATTTTATTTAATGCGTAAAAATGAAAAACAAGCTCCGTCACAATAGCCAAATTCTTGGATAAATTCAAAAAGTCGGAATTAATTAAGAAGCGCTTAACAACATGGCTTACGATTAAGCCCTATTCACACGTGCAAGTTTTTGCTGCCAAAAATTTATTGGCCAGTCGCAACACCCGATGTTGAGCGCTTCTGAATTAATATAGACTTTTTGAATTTATTCAAGAAGCTTGATTTAATTCAAATATCAAACGTGTTTGATATATCGCGTGTACGGCGATTGGAACGGGGGCTTGTTTTACATTTTTAGGCACTAAATAAGAATTGTATAGGTATGAATGCTTGTTCAAGTCGTGAAATTTCGAGTAGAGCCTTCTTTACGCGTGAGTGTTTCTTGCAGCTAAACTTGCAACTGCAAGTTTTTAAAAATTCATTCCAAAAAACTCACAGCTGCAATTTATTCATAAGAAATATGCGCCAAGAATTAATTCATATGCGTGAATAACTTTGCAAATCGAATTAATTCATCTGAACAGATAATTCATAGCTTATGCTTGATATTTATTGCAGTCGACTGCAAATTATTCGTATCAATTCATGTCAATATTCAGAATGAAAATGATATTTTATTGCAAATACTTGCAGCTGCGAGTTCTGGCTGCAAAAGCTTGCGCGTGTGAGTAGGGCTTAAGCCAATCAAAACACGGATGCAAGAAATTCAAGCCACTTGCAACTGCGTTGACACGTGCGAATTAAATTTAATACCAGCACCAATTCCAGTGAATAATTTACAGCTGAAAGAACTTCAAAGCTGTCGTGTGATTAACCTTGCACATGCAAGCTGCATTCAAAGCTGTTGTGTGATTAACCTTGCACATGCAAGCTGCATGTACAAGATTTTGCGGCAAAAACTTGCACATGTGAATAGGGCTTTAGAAATTTTTGACAAGTTATATACGTAACTATACGGAACACATAGTTAAATAACTTTGAAGTCGGTGTACAATTTGTCTCCGTGGAATGGTTAGTTTTAGTTTTATCCAATTCTTGCACTGACAGCTATAGATTTATTTGTGATTATTTTTATTCCTATGATGAAATTCTTTGTCTTACACTCTGTGTAGAAATTACAATACAACTGTTATAAACCTGCACTATTGTATTACATATTTTTTGAACACTTCATGTGCTTAAACAACTAGGTAATACGTTCAAGCAACGGCAGAGTCAAAGCTTATTTAAATGAGGCATCATCCCAGGGTGTCACACTTTATTATCCCTGACACCAAAGCTATCTTTTACAATGCCTATTAATTGTTGGGTGTTCGTTTTGAATTACCACTATGAGTAGGTGGTGGAATTATTGCAACGGGTATCTACATCTACAAAGCAAAGGTATATTTCAGGACATCAGGTCATTTTTTGATACTGAAAGAAAACAGAAGGTGAGTATGTTATGATCAAAATATAATCACAATATTTGGCTACGAATTTTGTACTAAATGGTAAATATATATGCTTTGAGAAACCCAGTTAATATTAAGACCCCTGAAGAGACAAAATAATGTTATAGTAAATAGCACTAAATTAGCGTAACAAAGTTAATCTTCTTGTTGAAATTTGCATTTATATCCGGCGCGGGTATTTTTGGTTTTCGGATGAACCGAGATATGTATAACCTTATTCACTGTTTTTGTTTTAGAAGTTTTAGATAATAAATTATTGTTTTGTACCGCTTGTTTCATTTGGCATAAAGTCTTTAACAATAAATGGTTACGCAAAAAGAGGTTTTTGTAGTTTCTTACAGAAAATGTGAAAATTCTGGTCATAAATAAAATTATGGCAATAACACTACGAAGACCCGCTAAGCCAGAGCTATTTTTAGAATTGCAGCATTCATTGCCTATCCAAGTATTCTTTGATCAGGTCTAACCTGCGTCCAGAAATCTTGAGTCCCGTCCATTCAATCGATAGTCTGGACTCGCTCATGAACTCAAAGAACCCCAGTGTGGTTGGTGTGGCTTAGTGATAGCGCCTTAGATTGAGAATTTGCCGGCCATGGGTCATTGCAACGAATTATCTTTAGAACGCCCTTCTTTTTTAGCTGCAAGAAACTAATCGTCGTTCCCTTAGCCTACACCAGCATATGACAAAGTTCCAGGGTGGCACACAAAAATTGAATTTTAGGAATTAGACTCGGTTTTGAGAAACCGGAATCCAGCAAGGTTCGGTAACACCTGTTTGCGTCAGGGTGGCATTGCATCCTCGATTTGACTGAATTCGAATCTATTGAAATCTTTTTTCTGCAATCTGCAGTTATTTTGTACTCACCTCAGTTCTGAGATTTGTGACCTGAAACAAAATGTAGATTTATATACGTAGCAAGTTATTTAATTATTTTGAATTGTTTATGTAATAACATGATATGTTGCCGAACATTGATGGATTAAACTTCTTCACAACCGAATCCAAACCGCCGATTCTTGCCGAAGCCGAATCCGAGTTTTTGTTGCCGCCCTGGTCTGAGTTTTTAAAATTGAGCTGAAGCAGGCTGAATCTTTTTTTGAACACTTTTAGTACTTGCCGCTCGCAACTCAAATCCATTTTGCACTGATTTTTGTTTTCGATGATTTAAAATTCACACGTGTATTACCTGCGTAAGATTTTTGAGAAAGCTGTTGTGCTTGAAATTATCTTAAGATGGGCCCGCTTCATTCAATTTTCGGAAGTTTTTAGTATTTGCTGTTCTGAAACTCAGTCAATATTGCCTATCAAATCGAGGTTCGATGTTTTAGTATTTGTGTTTTTCTGGCGTTAATAAGATGTCTGTTAAGTCAGTTTGTTACACGGCTACAGTGTTAATTTTATACCAAATTGTATGAAAAGCCGGGAGGTGGCGGAATGGTGGTGGAGAAAGAGGCAATTTTGTGAATATATACTTGAAATTTTGTGTGTACTCTTTATCTTTATGTGCACAATAGTATAGTCTGACCATTATTTTTAGGACAAGCCAGCACTGGACAAGCGAGAAAGCCCTGTCAAGGATACGTTAAAGCGGTCACGCTTAAATAGACGTGTAATAACTGCGTCATCTGATGGTGCGTTGGTGTTTATATAAGAATATGACGCAATTTATCCATTTTTGTATCTCTCACTTGCGTAAGGAACATATGACCTAAATATCACTAACGTTATACCTTGGAACCGATTTTAGAATAGTACTGAGGCATCTGATACTCTTTTCGAAAAACTCAACTTTTTAGCGTTATTATTACTTAAGTGGCGAAACTTGTAACCTGCTATTATATGTATGTATTATATTTTTATGTTATCAGCGTTTCTTTATAATTTATTCAATATTTTTGTATGCGGCTAGCTCTGTTTTATTTCAAGTTTTCCATTTGCTTTGGAGCTTTATAGACTCAGACGATGAGGATCCAGTTCCTTCAAAAGTCAAGAAACAAATTGGGAAGGCATTACCGTTGGCTAGCTTAAAGAGCCAGAAAACATTGACACCTGTATCTTCTTCGCTTGCTGGTCAGTGGTTACTCTACTATACATGAGATTCAAGAAGACGACGGAAATAAGTATATACTAGGAATCTGGGTACACAATTATTTACGTAATACGTGTTTAATCCTTGTCAAAAAGAATTAAAACAGAGCACGTAATGTAGATATGCAACAAGAAGTTCAGATCCCACTAGGGTTGGATAATATGTAGTATTCGGTTAATTGATCGTCGTATTCCATCGCGCTCTGGTTTTCAACTCGAAATTTTTTAACACACGACCCAACAATTTTGATCAATCGACAGTCGCTAATAAACATGGTCATTACATATAGATATTTTAAGAATGACCAAGAATTAAACAAATCGTCAGGCGAGAATAACCTTGGCAAACTTGTTCATTATCTGTTGTATGCTGGTACAGATTTCATTGCAATAGTGATTTGTAAGTTTATAATATTTTAGGTGTTACTTCAACAAATGGCCACTGTCCAGTACGCGTTTCACCACGCCGCAAAAAGATTGAGAAACAAACGAAATCGCAGCGAGAACAGGATCATAGACTCATCGATGACATTAGCTTACAGGATGTTCGTACAATCGACAAAGTTGAAGTGCAAGCTAAGAATATGAGAAAAGTATCAGAAATGAAGTCCTCACAGAAGTGGTCGACGAACTTGACAACAATTAAGCAATCGGAACGAAAACCAGATATTAACCCTATCACTGTATCTGATTATTTCAAGTCAACAGCAAAGCGAACTTCGAAGGTATATAGGAAGATGGGTGCAACCGGAATTGTAATTACAATTTACCAGAACCCGAATCTGAAAAGATAGCGGAACGGGAATTTGAAAAATACCGGAACCGGAAAGCCAAAAATCCATGCCACCGAAAATTTATTATTTTTTGCTGTATTATTGGCGAAATAACCTTAGTTGAAGACAGGTATTCACTTAATCTGCTGGATTTTAGGTCTTCCTTATTCCTGAAAGCGAAATCTACGTTCGTGTTCATTTTTGGTGATTGTCATGGTTTATACTAATGATATATTTCATTTCTATCGTCACTTATTGAAAAAGTGGCTTTAAAAAGGCTTCTTAAAGATTATCAAATTTAAAAAACGACAAAAATTTAGTACTACCGGAATCGGAAGGTGAAAAAATTGCTGAACCGGAATTCCAGTTTCACTCTGATGGGACGCTTTGTTTCAGTGAATTGCGATTATTCACTTGTCTCTGTCTTTTTTCTGAATGACGGTAGGTTTTGAAGGTGAGACTAAAAATAAACTTGTTCAAAGTTTTAAAATTAACGTGCTACCAAAATTTAACGTTGTATGTAAATCGAACAAAATAATATATTACAGTTGACCTGGGGCCGTGGCCGGTATATGCCAGGGTCAGTGGATATTCCTGTAAAGTTGTCTTTTGACATGTTTTATTAAAACGTGAAACGTTCAGTCTACACAATGTTTTCTATCTAATATATTGTAACGTAAACATATATGCAAGACCATGCTTTATAAACTATATGCATAACGGAAACACGTGAGTTTTATATATCTCTTGAATACGCGCCGAAGCAAATGAAGATTGCATTTAAAATTTGGCTCCGGTTCCACGTTTTCAAATTATGCGCTGACGTATTGCTACTGTGTAGGATTGCCGTAGGGCTGGAAATTTCATAAATATAAATCAACTATGTACATGTTTCGTAACATTTTTGCATTATCAAAACACCAGATTCATATTTAGCTCTTCAAACCGCATATTTGACATTTGGTCTCGGCTAAGTAACGGTTAAAGATTGAACCCAACCCCGGGGCTTTTTTACCATTGAGTTTGACCGCCATCATTTTGACACGTTGTACGCATGTGGTTTTGAAAATTTTCAACTCTGCTTTGCTTACGTTGGTCGTTATTAATTTTACATTTGAACATGAGAGAGAAGGTAATCTGTCACAAATACTCTGCAGGCTGAACCACCAAAGCGGCAGGCTGAAAATCACGACGACAAAGGATTTGTTGAAATGCTACAAAATGAAGATGAAAATGATGTAAGCAGGCTTCTCAAGTAAACTGTTTTACTTTTACAATTGTTAAACGCAACAATATTTTTCCTAAATGAAATAGCGCATGTGATAGCAGTTGAAACTTCAACTTGTTAGGGAACATCAAATTTCGTGTTTTCGGTGGAGTTTCATAAGTTCATGAATTGTCGATTTGAAAAATTCTAATCGCTTTGTGGTACCTTTGGTGGTGTTAATTGAAAATATTTACCACCCGCTTCCCGCGGATATACAGTCAAAATGCGGTGTGTGCCCCCCTCGTTTTTTGCGGAAACCGTCTTCTCCGCATTTCCTAGGATCCCCAATGGAAAAATTCTGGCTACGCTTCTGGCCTAATGGTTTTGTACAACAAGATGATTAATACCTGATATAACCAACTGCGTTAGCACAAGTTTTGAGTCGTTTTTCGGAACTGTATGTAGATTCGGTTTAATAGTCCTCTATATTGCCTGCCTAATCTTTTGGTTATCTTCTTACTCTAATCTCTATGTATGTACAATTAGGACCATGTAAGTCGTTTTTGTATGCCATATTATAACTATTCGAACAAGACATTGCAACAGTTATTACATCATCTACAAAATATATTCTATTTCATTACCGTAGTACATTAACGTATTTGCTTTTCAGAGCGATGTGTTAGTTTGTTGTGGAAACTCGCCTAATTCTCCAGAACAGAAACGCACTCAAACGATGGGTCAAAGTGTTGCGCTGCCGCAAGGTATATATTAGATTTGGATATTGTTAGTTTAGCCGTTTTTAATAAACATAGTCTTGCTTGAACTAAATTATTGATAATTTCGTTGATTATGACTTTTTCAAGACTTTGACTGTGAAGCAGTTAATGTACTGAATTCTAGACTCATTAAACTGTTATTCTTATTGTACATTTTGAATTGTTGTTGGAAGTGTGCATGTGTAACCTGTTATGCATTGGTTGATAGATATATAACATAGACATGTATACGAAAACATGCTATAAGAACAGTTAACTGATTAAGTTAAAGCAAAACTTGCATCACCAAGCCAATCACCACGGAAGCCTACAAAGGCCGTTGAACAAGATGAAACGGAATCCCATCGAGCAAAAACGGCTAATCCAAGCAGAAACGTTGGTGAGCATTGTTTTTAACTTCTTTAGTAATGTAGTCCATCCGGAACAAAGTTTAATCGGATTCGAAGTTGGGATTCAATTCATAAAGGTAAAATTTTAGGTCTCTAAAATTTGTTGATATTCAGTTTCTTTTCGCAGCTTGTGTTTCATCGGCACATTCCTGATATTACCAGTCGTAGTGGGACTACATTTATTGAGCGAAGCTCGAACACACGAAGCAATTAAGGTAATATGCAAATTAGTTATTAGCTAATTATTCATTTATCACTTTTGGAGGTTTGTAAGCAATTCCTCAGATTCCTCGCACCTAAAAACCCTTCAGCCACCCAATAATTATTGGAATAATTTAAAAAGTCCTAATTTTGTCTCGCCACTTAAGCAAATATGCAAATTATGTATTAGCTAACTATTCGACAATTGCTTTTAAAGGTCTTTAGACAATTTATTCAGATTCCTCGCACCCGAAAACCCATTATTGATGAAATTAGATTGCTTGTAACCCTAATAATTAGTGAAACGTTGTAAAAACGCCTAATTTAGGCTTATCAATTATGCCCATATGCAAATTATCTATTGTAAACAATTTATTTAGATTCTTCGCACCAAAAAATCTTCAGTAAACCCAAATAATTATTGAAATAATTTAAAAAGTCCTAATTTTGTCTTGTCAATTAAGCTAATATGCAAATTAGCAATTAGCTTACTATACAATTATCGGTTTTGGAGGTTTGTAAGCAATTTATTCAGATTCCTCGCAGCCAAAAACCTTCAGTAAACCCAAATATTTATTGAAATAATTTAAAAAGTCCTAGTTTTGTCTTGTCAATTAAGCTAATATGCTATTAGCTAACTATTCAATTATCGGTTTGGGATGTTTGTAAACAATTTATTCAAATTCCTCGCACTTAAAAACCCTTTATTGCTGAAATTATATTGCTTTTCACCTTAATAATTAGTGAAATATTGTAAAAAGTCCTAATTTAGGCGTACAAACTATGCTAATATGCAAATTCTCCATTAGAGAAATGCTCAATTATCAGTATTGGAGGTTTATAAACAGTCTACGGAGGTTTCTCGCACCCAAAAATCCTTTAGTGTCAAAATTAGATTGCTTCTAACTGTAATAATTACTGAAATATTGTGGAAAGTCCTAATTTAGGCTTAATTAATTATGCAAATTAGCCTGTAGCTAATAAACGGCTTAAAATTTTAAAAATCCAGTGCGAGGTTAACACCCTAAGATAATTGGCTTTCAAAAAAAGTTTATGAAAATCGGTTCAGCCGTTCCTGAGATTCTTTTCGGACGGACAGACAGACGGACATCCACCTTTCGACTCTCAAGTACAAAACATAAAACGCTTCGCGAAACTCCGAGCTTAGAACATATAAAACTGGTTAGCGGAAACGCAAGAAGGTTGACGAACGAAATGATGAATTCCAGTTTCTGCTTCCTATGAAATGCAGTGCCTACTTAAACCCTGATATACTGTAATTTATTTTTGTTTTTGCTGCCTTAAAACAAGGTGTGGTATAACGTAGGTTGCACAAAATGACACCTAACCGGAAATACTGGAATTCCGCTACCAGAAAAACTATTTGACTAGGATCGGAACAGAAATTTTACCAGAATTTGAGTAGGCATCTGAAAATGATTTTGGAATCATTTTGAACGTTAATGACCTACACAGTGTTGCTTATTAATTTGTGTTAATCAAATAAGTTGACGTTTAGTTTGACGTAATATAAAGTGGCATGTCAATTTTTTTCCATAAAATGCAGATGTTAATAATATATTTCATCTGCTTTCTTGTCTATTTTTGAAATTGATTGCAGCAAAAGCTAAAGGAAACGAAAGAACGTCTGGTGCACAGACCAAAGACAAAGGAGCAGTCACAGATACACCAGGTTCGTTTGTCTTTTAACTTATGTGAATAGAACAATGCAGAGTGTTAAGTTATGCCAAAACAGTTGTATGTATTCTGGGCTTTTACAGTTTGCAGCGTTTTGTTACCAGAAAAATTTGGCACTTGTGTTGCTAGGAAATTTGGATTTACTTTGTCAACAAAATCAAGCAGCATGTTGACTAAGCGATGATGACCATTTTATTTCTCGTTTTCGAAAACGGTGTTTGGGAACAAGGTTGATTTACCTATAAACACGTTTTTTCAGATAAATAATGTTTTGCTTGATATATAAAATATTAAAGTCCAACTCTGATGATTTCACTGTCGATATCATTGTCTATCGGAGTATTTTAGCATTACACATCTTGTATATTAATTTGGTACGCATATCATTGATGTCTGTCATTATATATACGTTTCGAAAAGTGTGTTGCAGCCAAATCGCCTGGTAGTCGAACAAATTACAGGAAAATGATGTCACGCGAAGGCCCAAAAGCGCTTGGATCTAGAGAAATTCCAGAAGTATGCTAACTGCATAAATCAAGATCTTTGCATGTTCTATTTTGAAAATTTATGTTTTGCAAATTGAAATCTAATAGCAATTGGTTCAACACATGCTGCACCTCATATTTTAAACATTTATTTGTACGCCAAAATCATACGTTTCATGAATTTCACCCTTTGATCCTGTTTGAACCACATGTGTGCCAAACATGTTTTTGTTGCCTACATTTAGATGCAGTTAGCTGAAAATTCAAATAGTAACAGTCAGTTTATACCCCATGTTATACCCTCGGTTCTAAGGTTCAGTATAGAACAGTTTTGGCGCTTGTGGTTGATTCCTGTCTGTACTT